>JAJOZX010000937.1:1017500-1020000 GCA_023014485.1 Bathynomus jamesi
ACGACTAAACCATAGAAAGGGTAGATCGTAGGGTTGTGACATGAACAAAAATAGGAAGCTACAAGTAAAATTATTATCCAAACTCGCGTTAAGCGATTTTGGTTCTTATGTAAAAATGGACAATGAATTCATATAATGATGGTGTAGGAATTGTTCATTGTTCACTTTTTACATTACTCTCCCCTTTTAAAATGATATTTATACAATAATTTAATAGGGTACCATTAGTTACAATACAAATTTTATACAGAACGATTTCGCGTGGTCGAGTACAATGCAGAGTATCCAAATTTTTAAAATGACACTCGCGTAGAGGGCTATGATAAAAATATAAAAATTCAAAGATTAAAACTTTAATTTAGACAAACATTTAATAGGATTAATACATTAATTTAGACAATCAATTAAGTTAGACAAAGAATGATATTGTAAAATTTTTAGCAAAATTTTATTATTTTTTTTCTGTGGGGAAAATTACATTCACAATGAATAGATAAGAGGGAAAAATATAAATCGTACAATCTATAAGCTAATTTTTATTGACTAGTGTAGGTAAAAATAGAATTACGTAATGGATGATGTATAGACCTGTGGTCTAGTGTGTATTTATGTTTATTGGGTATAAAGTGTGTAGCTGATAATTTCGAGACAGATTTAAATTCGACTACTAAAATTCATAGCCATATACTGTAGTAGTATGTCAATTTGACAATTTGACTATAATTTTCGTTTGATACCTTACAAATGGTACAATAACAATTTAAGGACAGTTACTCATGATTAATTGAACAAAATAAAAATAAAAAATACAAATTAAAAATATGAATCAATTATACATTTCAACGAGCTAAATACAATTTTATAATATTCTAAAAAAATAAAAGTAAATCGAACCATAGATAAATTTCGACCAAGAATAAAAAAGTTATTGAAATGAAAGGGAAGCATTTCGAACAATCTTTTCTTTTAATAATTTTAATTGAATTTTACATTAAAAATTATTTTTAGATAAAAGAAAATATTAAAAAGGTTTAATAATTTTGCAGGTTAAGTAGAAAAATCATACTCTTTCGTTGAATGTTGATAGAATTTTGAATTATTTGATATTTTAGTCTGAAAACTTGTTTCCATATAGACAAATACATCTGTTTTATTGCGTAGAAGTTTTATTAAAAATTAAATGACTGAAATTTAGGGTATGTGCGGTCATACGGGTAAATTTCCCGATCGTACAGAGCAGGATAAATTAGGTACATGATCGATTAATGGTTACGCTATTTCAGTCATCATATAATCAAATAATTATAAAACTCGTTAAAAACTTTTGTAAAAACGGTTTTGGTCGACACTGGGTTCAACTGGGGTTGGGGTGTTAAAATAAAAATAAAATAAAAAAACAAAGTTTGGAGTACTACATTCATTCGGGGGAATTGAGTGACTAAGCGGGGTATATAAGTCTGAAATTGACAATAAGTTTTCGTAAGCACTTTGCTTTTTTTTTTTTTTTTTTTTTTTTTTTTTTTTTTTTTTAAATTGCTTGTCACACTACTTAGAACAAAAACTAAAAAAAAGTTGAAACAAAACGGAGGGACGGCATGTTCCTCATATACATTAATTACCAAAATCGTTACAAACAATTGTAAAAACGGTTTTGTTACAATTAATGAATTACATAACTAATATCTATATACGTAACAATGGCATGAAAAGAAAAGACAGATAGGTCAATTTTCTTCTCACAAACACAAAAAAAGGTTGAATTAAATTCTCTTGAACAACAAAAAAAGGTTGAATTCAATTGACTGCATTGAAAACTTGGGACTTGAAAACTAACTTCGACTTAAAAACTAACTTTGACTTGAACTCTCTGACTTCGAATAAATCTCTCTGACTTGAAATAAATCTCTCTGACTTCAAGTAAAACTCTGACTTGAGCTAAAACTGTCTGACTTCAAATAAAACTGTCTGACTTCAAATAAATCTCTCTGACTTGAAATAAATCTCTGACTTCAAGTAAAACTCTCTGACTTCAAATAAAACTGAAATCTCTGGGGCGGTTGTCCCTCTTGGATGCAACCTATTGAACTGAAAACTGATTTGCAACTTATTTGCAAATAAAACTGACTCGAAACTACTTCCAGTATCTTTATAAATCTCTGGGGTTTGGTTGTCCCTCTTGGATGCAACCTTCTGACTTGACCTCTTATCAAGTATTCTGAACTGAAAATGAAACTAAACTGTCTAACTTGAGCGCTTGTCAAGTATCTTGAAACTTAAACTGTCTAACTTGAACGCTTGTCAAGTATCTCTCTAAATCTATAAACTCTCTCTAAACTCTGTAAACTCTCTCTCTCTTAATTTGCAAGTCAATTCAATTCAGTAATTGAAAAAAAATTTGCAAACAAAAAATAAAAAAAAGGTAAACAACATTTCACTCTAATATTATTATGTTTGGTACATAAAATAAAATTATTCTATACTGAATATAACAGTGAAAATA
>JAJOZX010000937.1:1025000-1058521 GCA_023014485.1 Bathynomus jamesi
ACTTTCCTCTTCTTGAACTTTAAAACTTCGGGATTATGAAGATATTTGATTAAACCTACAATGTCTTGCTGTCTTCTTGAAATGTAACGATTTCTAAGACAATCTTTTAACTCTTTTGCTATTGGATTATTTTTCTCTCCTAGTTTCTTTGAAATAAATTTCATTGATGATTCAGCTGTCAGGAGTGATGCATCTTTCGAGCATAACCCTTTAAGAATTATTTCAACAGGACGTAAGGTGTCATAAAGGTTTTCAATAATTTCCAACTCTGTTGAAGAAATGGCTACAGTTGAATGAATCACTCTTAAAGCTAGTGCAATAAATAGTTTCTTTGATAGAAAGGAATAGAAAACGAAAAAAAGAGGTTAACTGCAAATACCCCGAAACTTTTTTTTCTCCGAATCCTCCAAAAACAGTTTATTTGCCCATCGGAGGACTAAATTGCCTAAATTTTACAATATCAATTTTTGTCAATACCGAAAACCTATAATATCGGTATCGGTATTATTTGTACTTCTTCAATACCGGTATTAATACCGGTATTTCAATACCGGTTTTAACTCCTACTTTGAACTCTTTCGATTTTGTCTATATCTTTGCGCATATGCGGATTCCAAAATTGGACCGCGTACTCCAAATGGGGTCTAACTAATGATTTATAAAGTGGAACTATAATATCGCGCGATTTGTACTCAAAATTTCGAGCTATAAAACCTAACACTTTGTTCGCCTTATTGACCGCTGCTGTACTTTGTTTCGCTACTTTTAAATCACTAGTGACTATAACTCCTAAATCTTTTTCCTGCTCTACGCTTGTTAAATCTTTCCTGACATACTATACGCAAAATTACCGTTACGCGAACCTATATGCAAAATTTTGCACTTATCCACGTTAAATCTCATTTGCCATGTGACTGACCAATCAACGATTTTATTCAGATCTTCCTGAATTTTACCTCTATCTTCGTCATTAATCGCCCTACCACCCAGCTTCGTGTCATCCGCAAACTTTGAAACTGTACTGACTAGGCCGACATCTAAATCGTTAATATATATAAGAAAAAGCAAGGGGCCCAATACAGAACCCTGAGGAACGCCACTCGCTACATTAGCCCAACACGACTCCGCTCCATCAACGACCACCCTCTGTTTCCTGCCTCGCAACCACTCTTCTAGCCAATTTATTACTACACCCCTGATTCCATGAGCCTTAGTTTTTTCAATGAGTCTTTTGTGCGGCACGGTGTCAAACGCTTTTTGAAAATCTAAATACACTACATCAACCGCCCGATGTCTATCGTAAACGTCAACCACGCTTTGGAAAAATTCTAAAAGATTAGTTAAGCAAGATTTGTTTCGCCTAAATCCGTGCTGCGTATTTCTAACTAGCTTATGGAATTCTAAGTGTTCGACTATACGATCCCTAATTATTGATTCCAGTAGCTTACCTACAACAGACGTTAAACTGATTGGCCTATAATTTCCCGCCGCACCTTTATCGCCTTTCTTAAAGATAGGTGTTACGTTTGCTAACTTGAAATTATCTGGTACGCACCCCTCAGAAATAGATGCATTAAAAATCTTTGTTAGCGGCACAACAATGCTATCTTTAGTTCTTTTAGTTGTATGGGATATATGGAATCCGGACCCGGTGATTTACGCGTTTTCATTTTATCAATATAGCGCATTACTTCCCCTTCACTAACGACAATATTATCCAAAATATTACCATATCCAAAAGGTATTATGTCTATGACCGTAGGGATATTCGTTACATCTTCTATAGTAAAAAGTGACGTAAAAAATTCGTTTAGCAAAGTAGCCATTTCCTTGTTTTCAGAAACTAGTTCTCCGTTTACATTTTTCAATGGACCCAACACACTTTTTACTGGATTTCTATTATTGACGTATTGAAAGAATCGCTTGGGGTTTTCTTTACCGTCACGAGCTATGGAGATTTCAAATTCGCGCTTGGACTTTTTTATTACACTTTTCGCTTCACGCCTCAGAGATATGTAGTTGTTTCGGAACAAATTGTTTCTATCGCACTTATGTTGCCTATAAGCTCTATCTCTACTCTTTATAATGTCTCCTACTCTATATATACACATATATATATACATATATATATACACACACACACACATATATATATATATATATATATATATATATATATATATATATATACATATACATATACACACACACATATATATATATATATATATATATATATATATATATATAGAGAGAGAGAGGAGAGAGAGAGAGAGAGAACTAACTACTACCCACTAATTACCTTATTAGACCTTTCTTGACTAATGGACACATAAATTATTTCATTTAGAAATGTTCTTACAAAAAAAAGATTGCTAAAAGTGCTTATATATACACCTCCTATGCATATTTCAAGTAAAAAAATGAACCTACGCTAAAATTAAATGGTACTGAATGACAAAGGGTTAAGCTTATGTTACACCATTATTACGAATTTTAAATTAAATTTGCAATGCCAAATTCAGTTTTCTATTACCAAAATAAATATTCATTACCAAATTTAGGTTAATTTGGTAATTAAAAATGCCGGCTGGCAACCCTGATTATAATAAAAAATTATATTCCTTGTCTATATTTATGGCGAAAGAACACTAAACACACTGATATGAATTGGTTACAGATTGGTCAAGAGCGAGAATAAGCACCGACTAGACGTGATGGCCGAATCTGCCCCCAAAACCAGGAAAATGTCAGGTTCAAAGCTCTCGGATGTTGTGGGCCCGGGGAAGGAGTTCATTCCCAGCGAGGTGCCGACTTGGAGAGCCGTTCTTCAGAGAGGGATTCGTCTGCAGGAGGAAAAGTTCTTCATTCATGACATCCAAAGGTCTAAATACCCTATCCGAGAGATGACTAACGATCTGGCTTCACTCGTGATGACTCAGTGGAGGAAGTCGAATGTAAAGTTCTCCCCGCCTGTGACAATCACGGAAAAATCGCTCTCATATAAGATCTTGTTGAAGTGGAAGGAGATGACAGACGTTGTGAACGGGAGAGTTAAGTCTGCTACCCAGGAGAGGAGGATGGCTGATCTGAATAAACTCTGTGAAGTCTGCGTTTGGAAGCATCAGATCTTCTTGTGCAGCTCAGAGGGGAGTGGATGCTCAGGATGCTCCCTCAAGGCCCATGTGAACTGTAACTGTCCTTTGGAGGTGAAGATTCCTAAACTGGACCTTCAGTGGCTCTACTACCAGAGAGTGAAGACTTCCGAAGCTTCAGGAATCCAAATGTCTTCTGTAGACTTCGAAGACAGCAGGAGACAGATCAAAGCAGCGAAGAGGAAGGAGGCTGAAGAAGCGTCTGTTGTGAAGAGGAAGAAAGAGGAGGCTACTAATGAGGAGCTTCTCATGAAAGACTTTGAGGAGGACGATGAGCCAAACCTGGAAGAAGCTGCAAAAAAAGCCTTTGGCAATGCTGAGGCTACTGAAGCTCCTATGGACGTTCCCGCTGAAGTAACTGCCGAAACTCCAACTTCTGCTACACGAAACTACATGAAGATCCAAGGGACAGCTTCAGCAGCTTTGAGGTACAGGGTGGCAAATGTTCCGGCAGCTGCAGTTGCCACTGGCTTCCTGAACAACCTCATCAAGGCCGGTCATCTTTCCAAAGACAAGGCTTACTTGGCCATAGATGGCATGAAAGTCTGGAGGGCCAAGGAGGAAGTAATGGCCTCATCAATTGAAGCTCTCACGCAGAGGTCAGAGGAGATCTCTGGGATATTTTTTGATGGCGAGCAGGATAGGAACACAAAGGTGTTGAAATATGACGAAGTGACAGGGAGATTTCATTCTGGCAAAGTGATCAAGGAGCATTATACTATCACGTGGGAGCCTCAAGGAAAGTACCTCTTCCATTTCACTCCAGAGGAACCTGAGGAAGGAGAAAAGCCTGCTCATAAGATCGCTCAGGGCCTGCATGAGTGGCTTCTGGATCACAGAGCTGACGAGAGCCTTGTAATGATTGGAGGAGACTCTACCAATACCAACACGGGGTGGTCTGGAGGCGCCATAGCCCTATTAGAGAAGATGCTGGGTCGCAAGTGCCACTGGATGATCTGTCAGCTCCATGTGAACGAGCTCCCCCTGAGGCACTTAATCATCAAGCTGGACGGCCCTGTAACTCCCCGGTCAGGCTTCAGTGGGCCTATTGGAAAACTTCTTGAGAAAGTGAATGAACTTGAGGTCAACTTCAACTTCAAACCAGTGGAAGGAACTGAAGATATCATAGAGCTGCCAGTAGAGATAGTCAAATCTCTCTCCACAGACCAGCACAACTGCTATCTTCTGATAAAAGCGATCAAGTCTGGAAGTCTCAGTCCACAGTTGGCTGGTCTCAAATGCGGACCTCTGAACCAATCCAGGTGGTTCACTACTGCACAGGCCATCTTGCTGTTGTGGATGAGGGAGCACGGACTGAAGGGGGAGGTGTTGAGGAGGCTCGAGGTCCTCGTGAAGTTCTGCCCTAACTTCTACTTCAAAATGTACTACGACATCAAAGTGAAACACCACCTCAAATTTGGTCCTGCACACGTTTTTTCAAGCCTGAGGCTGCTGAGGAACCAGACTACCGAGGTCAGGAACATCATCTCTACTGCAGTGATAAGAGGAGCTTACCACGTACATCCTGAGAACATCCTGGCTTCATTCCTGTGCAGTGAGGATGAGCATAAGAGAGCTTTTGCTGTGAGCCAGATAGAGAAGATCAGAGAAGGAAGAGACTTTGGTGATACGACAGTGAGGCCCCATAAAAATCCCAAAGTCAATCTGCAAGCCACTTCACCTGAGGATCTCATCAACTGGGAATCAGAGAATATTTACGAGCCTATTTTCACCTGCAAGATAACCTTGACTGAGCTCGAGGATCTCAAGAAAACTCCACTCAAAGTGACGCTTTCTCTGTTCATACTCAGTCCTGCGAGAGAGCTGTACAGGGAGTCTCAACTGCTTCCCAAGCTGTGTACAGTCACAAGAGGAGAGATGGATCGGTGAGAGTCAGGATAGACCATCGAGAAATGCTCCCAGTGTTCAGATCGAAGCAGGACGTACTTAAGAGATTTTCAGGTTCAAGTTGCTGATGAAGAGGCTGAAGCCATCGTTAATGCTCATTAGAGCTGAATGTCCTCATAAGATCATAATATAAGATCTTATGAGACCACACTTTTCAGGGATCCAAGAAGAACAGGCGTGTAAACCTACACGTGGAGGTGGCAAGTCTCTCGCTACTCGATCAGAGTAGAGCTGGTGAGCTGCGCCTATTCTTTGAAGAAAAACTTAAAATTCTTAAATTTTACGTGAAATCTAAACATTTTTTCATCACCCAGAGGTGTTGAAACACGCAAGAAAGCAAGGATGAGGTCAGAAATGCAGCTTTGAGACTAAATCATATGCAGAACAGCTGCGTGCTTTGGTTTGGGTGCCCTGAGGCTGCGTTAGGCAGCCTTCAAATCAGAAAATCGCGATTTTGACCATGAAAATGAGATTTTTCGGAAAAGTTGCAAATAATAAACCCATCTTAGAATTAATTTTTACATATGGATACATATTAGCTACTTTGTTTTATCAAAATTTCAACCCTGAACCCAGAGTATGATACGCCCTAATGGGCATGCAATTTATTTATTTATTTTAATCGATCAAAAAATTGCTTATACTGTATCTCCGTTAATATCAATTTGCACAAGAAATACCATAGAAGAAAATAGATTCAGATTTAAATTCTACATAAGAAAAACCTATTGTTATTCTAAAGTCCAGGTCATGTGATAAAAAGAATATTAATCTAGACTTGTAGACTTGATCTACAAAAATAGTTTTTCAGTCATAGAGTAGTAGATATTTTAAATGACTTGCCATATAATGTGGTAAATAGTAGTTCGTTAGTTAATTCTAAGAAAAATTTCATGAATGAAAGAGTGTTTGTAAATTGTAAATAGTGTATATTCTTCGCTTAAGTTATGTAGGCTGCTTTGTTAGGGCTTATGGTAGATTTGTCGCCTGGGGGATTTCGTCGCCAGGAGAAAACTACCCACTTGACAATCGGGATGAAACTACCTGAGATTCACGGGCGCCTGGGGGGGATTTTGGGTAGTTGATGATTGGTTAGTTAAGTCGTGATATTTTCGTTAGTTTTAACGAAAATATCACAACTTAACCTAACCAATCGTCAAGGGTGTACAGTTGACCTAACCGGGCATTCAATTAACCTAACCGGGCATTCAACTGGGGGCCGCACAACAATACATATCCGGTTAAATTGCAGTTTAGCACCCAACTGGTGATTAGGTAAACTTTAAATAGCTCTAACTTTTTTATTATTTATTTGTGACAAATTTGGATTCCATATTTAGAAAGAGGAGACAAGACTGCACTAGAAAAAAAATTAATAAATAAAAAATGGGGTCACCAGTTGGGTGCTAAATTGCAATTTTACCAAACTCGTTACTTTTTATAAACAATTTGTCATCTGCAAAATCAAATCTATTTCAAGAATTCATTGCATTATTTAACCCCATATAAAAAAGAATGGCGACGAAACTATCCAAAATCCCCTAGGCGTCCCTGAATCTCGGATAGTTTTGTCCTGGCGACAAAATCCCCCAGGCGACGAATCTACCGAAGACCCCTTGGTAGCTAGTAGTAAATAGTTGTACGTTAATTAGCTGACTTGAGACTGATGTTTTGCAAGATTTTATTATTATTATTATGTATATTAAAATATAGCTCATGACTTGGATAAATTTGATAGGTCTCAAATGCCTCATGTTTTCCAAATGAAACGTAATGTAATCCTTTCAAACTTGTCTCAAAGGAGCTTAGAGGTTGGAAATAAGGCAAATAAAATGCTGGGTATGCTGTGTTTGAGGCACAGTGTAGGTATGATACACTGTTGGCACAGTAGGGGTGTTCAAAATTAGAAAATATTTGAAAAATGTAGCATACTGTGGCTATGGATTGTGAATGATCCGCAATAAAGATGTTTTGTTTGTTTGTTTGTATTCCCATTATTTGGTCCAAGTGAAGTCTTTTGGTACCATTTCCATCAAAATCGAAGTTAGCCTTGGGATCGCTCAAAGAGCTTAAAGATAGCATGCTTCAGTCATTTATGGTAAAATGCTAACTTTGTAACTAATGGAGTTAACCTTATGAACTTGCCCCTTGTTTTGACCCTCTCGACGAAATAATGCGATTGGAATCAATTTTGATGTCGGAACGAGTTACAGTTTTCAAGATATTTTACATCAAAGTATGCCAATTGTTATAGAGTTACGCAGTTTTGTGGTGATTCAGGAATACGTCCGTAGTGATTTCTGTGTTCAAAAATTTCATTTCATTTGGTGTAAGTCGCTGTACACAACTGAAATGAAATATATATATATATGATATGATATTGGTCAATTTCTTTTGTATGTGCTGTAGATACCATATGTCAACTGGCCAGCATGTAATATAATACCTCTTTTCCGGTATCCTAATAAACGATCTACGTCCTGCGCAACTTCCTCAAGCTAAGATGAATCCTGAACCAGTGACAACACCTAGTGGTAAAAGACTTCAGACGCCTCAAGAATTTCCTCGTAAAAATGCCAAAGTGTCACCATCTGTACCCGTTGTACGGAATGAAGCAAATCATTTCCTTGTAGGTCAGCTGTCCTCCATTATATGTGGCGCAAAGTTGCCTACAGCACGACAAGTGCTCCAGTTTTTCTTCCATGTAAATCAAAGCCCATCACTGAACAGGAACGAATCATTTGAAATAACTGTAGACAATGTATCGACCTTCTGGAACATGGCACGTATAAAGACCATTCGGAGGCATAACTGCGAAGCGAAGCTGCAAACTTTGTGGCGTGAGTGGAGGCTGTTGGACAAGGATAAGGAAAGAGAGAGTGACCCAGACAATGAACGGGCCATCTTTGCAGATAAACTCAATAAGCTCTGGGATAGTGGAGCCTCTGATGCTATCAAGGAAGTCCTAATGAATAAGCTTCTCACGACTGGTGATAAAAGGGAAGACAAGCTTTCATCTGGACCAGCGCGATGGACGAGAAGCTGCACTTAGTGGCAACGATAAAATCTTCGCTGATAAGAAAAAGCTCCAGACATTGAGGGTGCTCCAGAAAGAGATCGCAACTATGCGAACTGCGTCAGCTCAGAGTAGCGTATCAGCAGCCCCAGAAGATGATGAAATCGGCGCCCTGTCAGATGACAGTGAGACAAAGGACCACGGAGAGCCTGAGAGCACCGATTCTCACCAGGACCATCAACAAGGCCACAGTTCATGGTACTGAAAGCGCCAAAACGTATCATGCAGGACCCCGCGCTAACATCGACATTTGATAGGATCAAAATGAGTGGTAATGCGGCAACCATGATAGTAGCCACAGTTCTAAAGGTGTGTGGCGTCAGCTTGTCCAAGTTCAACTTGTCCTGATGCACTACGCGTCATGAGCGCATGGCAAACAGACATAATATTTCGTTAGAAATTCTGGATTCGGTTCGACAGAACCCTCCTGAGTTCGTTACAGTGCACTGGGACGGTAAGTTGACGAAGGACAGGTATGGTAATGCCCACGAAGCACTTGCTATACTTGTCTCAGGTCCCACTCCCAATTCTTCCAAGTGTAAGCTTCTTGGTGTTCAGAGGCTATCACATACTACTGGGAAAGCTCAAATAGAAGCACCTGTAGAGATGCTGGAAATGTGGGAGGTCAAAGAAAAAGTGAAAGCTCTCGTTTTTTTACAACCGCGAGTAACAGTGGCTGGAAGAGAGAAGCTGCTAAATACATCGAGGAACTCACTGAGAATAAAGTGTTCTACCTGGGCTGCAAGCACCATGTTTTGGAACTTGCTTATGGCAGTGTGTGGGAGACCTTGTTTTGAAAGACCAGCAGTCCTGATAATACCATATTCCATCAGTTCAAGTCTGATTGACACTCCATAGACACTAGTCTGCCGCATCAAACACTTTAACTCTCGGACCCGTGGCTTCTGAAATGTGCAGAAGAGGCAAAGAAAGATCTGATTGAAGTGCTTACAACGGGAGAGAAGCCGCCTCGGGGTGACTACAAAGAATGTTCAGAGAACGCACTGATCCTCCTAGGAGGGGTGCCTCCTCGAGGTCACCATAAGAAGAAACCTGGTTCAACGCTCTACGCCCAGAAAATGCTTATGTGGGTAGAGCAGTTACACTATGATGAGAGGCTCCTGACGAAGCTGAGAAGACTGAATACTTTCATTCAGTTGTTTCACACGGCATACTGGATGAAAGCAAGTAGGGGAGTGGATGCAACAATCAATGACCTGTGGTTTACCAAAGCCATGATAAGCTTCAAACAGACGTGGAGGTGGACAACGCCGCTCTCGAGAAATTCTTCTGTCACAAGTGGTATCTGACGGAGGAAGCCATAGTCTTCTCTCTGTTCAGTCACCATCCCACAGCCACAGACGAACTGAAGCAGGCAATAACGTCGAAGCTGACTGAAACTGAGAAACCAGACAGCTTCAGGATCGGGAGGCCAACTTTCACATTCTCATTTCTTGTTCAGCTGCTTGGATGTGTTTGATGAATGGCTACAGAAACCCGTGGCTGACTGGCCACAAGATGCGGATTATCAGGTTGCAGAGAATTTCGTGAGAACTTTGAAGGTGGTAAACGATGCCGCTGAAAGGGGTGTCAAGCTGAATACAGAGTATGCCACAACAATAACTGACAACCATAAGGAACGGCAAAGATTACTATAGGCTGTCGAGCAGTACCGAAACAAGTATCCCGACTTCTCGAAGAAACACTAGGATAGAATTGTAGAGAATAATTTGTAAATTTGTTTATCAATAAAGAGTGGGGGCCGGGAGGATAATCAAATGCAAATGCCAGAGCCTGTTCTTCAGGCTGAACAGGGGTGGGTCCGGAGTGAGCATTTTATTATTCTTCTACCCCTTTATTTTACTGGTCCTACATGAGGATGAAAAAATTACTACAAATATATGTACATGAAAACATTAATAATAAAATATTTTAGTGGTAAATATCTTGAAAACTGTAACTCATATCGACATCAAAATTGCTTCCAATCACATTTTCTCGTCCAGAGGATCAAAACGAGGGGCAGGTTGATAGGGTTATCTCCATTACTTACAAAGTTAGCATTTTACTGCAAATAACTGAAACATGCTATCTTTAAGCTCTTTCAGTGACCCCGAGGCTAATTTCATTTGATGAAAATGGTATCAAAAGACTTCACTTCGACGAAATAATGTTAAAAAACATAGTATGCTAAATTTTTCCAACATTTCCTAATTTTGAACACCCCTAATATACAGTGTTGGGCTTCCAGCATTTTCAGCCTGCGCAAGATTTCTGATTGAGTCAGAGAGCAGCTGTTGGCCCTTAGTGACTCTTAACTCTGATCCCCGTTTTCTTTTTACGTCATTGATGACGTCATTATTCAAATGGAAGTTTCTACATTGTTACAGATTGCCGCGGCACACTTTAACGGCATTTTGCATTTATTTACAATATACAACTTTAATTAACATTGAATGCTTTGAATATACAGGGTGTCCGAGAATTATCTGTAAAATTTTTGGCTGTTATTAAAAGTCAACCATGAAGTGTAGAAATTCCAGTCTTGTCCCATTTTACAGAGAATCTCATTAAGTTTTTTCTGATACCAAGTTTTGACAAGTTTTTTAGAAATTCCAGTGTGTCCGAAAATTATCTGTACATTTTCAACTTTTAATAAAATTCTTGATAACACACGTAAAATTCTTAAACAAGATTATTTAGAATCAGTATTTTCAAAAGTTTCTTTTATTAAAGTAACGTTGTTACAAACATTCGATATGTGCACCATCAGTGAGTGATTCGCAAAACATCCAATCGATAATCCAAATGTTGCCATGTACGCTGCAGCATATCCACATCAATTCGCTCAATAGCAGCTGTGATTCTTGCTTTTAAATCATCAATGTCTGTCACCCGCGTACAAAAAAGAAAAAACTTGTCAAAACTTGTTATCAGAAAAAATAATGAGTTTCTCTGTAAAATGGGACAACACTGGAATTTCTACACGTCATGGTTGACTTTTAATAACAGCCAAACATTGTACAGATAATTCTCGGACACCCTTATATGAGACGCCATTATTTTTTTGTTTGCAGTTGGGTCATTACGTTATCAACCCCCAGCATCTTTGATTGGCTACAAAAATATCCTCCGTCCGAGTTGCGTGATTATAATATTGCAATTTTTAAGAATATTAATTAATTAAGAAATTATAAATTAAATACTTAATTTTATAAAAATAAATTTTGTACGTTGCCAGACTACATATATATATATCGACTATGCTGTTGGGCTTCCAGCATTTTCAGCCAGGGCCGACGAGAGCTGCCACGGGCCCCTGGGAAGGATTGGTATATGGGCCCCCCCCCCCCCTGTTTACTCAGTATTTTATTATGAATGTTTTTGTGTACATAACAAGCAAACTGATTATATGTCCAAGTCACTATTCAAAATATACATTATGAATAAACAGCTTAGAAGAAAATGACCATTTTATTTTTCGAATCAATTATATTAATTCTATCACCATACAATTTACAAATGCAGTACCAGTCCATGCAGGCAAGACAATTGTTTACTGCAAGATTTTCATAATTAGAAGTGTACGTTCTTTGCCTTCTCTCTAGCAAAGTGGTAAATGATTCTGATGAAATTTAAAGTACGGGCTAACTGGCTTTCAATTACAATGGTTCCCAGATCTGTCAGTCGATTTTGGGCATTGGTGGACCGCAGATAATATTTTATCTGTTTCAGTTTGACTATGATAATCTCTGTAAAATGCATATTCATTAATTATATTTCCTCTCTGTTATTTAATCAATTGCTTTATTAATATTTTTAGATTTTATCCCCCCTCTTTCCGAGCCCCCCAGAGGTCCGGGCCCAGTGGATTTATCCCGACTTCCCCGCCCTCTCGGCAGCCCTGTTTTCAGCCTGCGCGGAAATCTGACTGGTCAACGAGCAGATTCAGTCGGTCAGTGACTCTTGACTCCATTCCCCCCAAAGCAGAGTCACTGCTCCCCTGTTTTCTTGTTGACGTACAGTGTATACACACCATCTGCCAAAAAAAAGGGTTCACTCTAAAAACAGCCATGAAATCAACATTTATTAATCAATCATAATGAAACTCATACAGAGAAAAACTATGTAAACAGTATATATGTATACCAATTTTCAAATTATTATATTCAAAACTAATGATTTAATGAGGATTGTTTATGTTCAACAAATTTTGGTGAACATCGCTCCAGTTTTGAATTCTGGGAGTCCACAAAGGCGGTAAAACTTTGGTAATAAAATTTTTATTCTCATTTTAGTTATAAAATACATCATAAGATTTATAAAATATAGGAAATGCCTCTATTAAAAAACTATGAAAATAAAAAAAGGATTTTGAATTTCGAAGCAACTTAAATCCTAAGTTTACAAAAGAAATCAAATTAACATTTTACTCTTTTGGAATTCCTATTAAAAAAATTGTTCAATGTGTTTCCCTTCTCTTTCAACAATTTTCTTAAATCTTGGACGAAATTCATCAATGGTTCGATCAATGTGTTCCTGTGGTATCTCTTCCCACTTCTTCACAAGAAGGTGTCGCAAGCGATCAACATTTCTCACCCTGCTCCTGTAAACTCTTTGTGCCAAATTTTTCCAGATTCCATAGTCAACAGGGTTCAAATCAGGACTGTTAGGTGGCCAATTTTGGGGTTCAAGTAATTCTGGAACATTATTTTTTAAGTATTCTACAGTTGCTATTGCTGTATGGGACGTTGCTCCGTCTTGCTGAAAAAGTACTCAGTGTTGACTTTTACACCAGGCTCAATAGAATGAATGGATGTTTTTCCTAACTTTGATATGCCAACTGACACCATGACAACTAACTGAGAACTGACTTCTGGTTGCAAAAAGTCTGCTATCAGGTATTTCATTCTTACACTGGACGTGCGAGTAAACTCTGCCATTTTGACTGCTCCGAGGTGGCTCCACAGTGAATCTCTTTTCATCAGTGAAAAAAGCCTTTGAAAGTTTATCACATGGTACTCACCATAAGATTTGTTTTGATCTTTGAGCTCGGTTCTGCTCATGAGTTTAAGTAATCGTTTGCCCGTGCACTCTTTTGAAAGGTTTTAGTTGAAGATCTTGTTTAATTATGTGTCTCACACTAGTTTCTGATAATTGTAACTCTTTTGATATGCAAGCTGGTGTCATATGGGTTCCTGGCTGGTTTACCTGATTTAATATACGTTCTTCAACGTCGTCAATATTATCTTGTATGCGAACAGTTTTTGGTCGCCCACTTCCCTCTCTTCTTTTGATATCCCCAGTCTCATCAATTTTCTTTACAAGCTTTCCCAAACCACCAAGAGTCCATCCTTTGTTGGGGAATTCAGAGAGTAGTTTCGTTCGTCCATATCCCTTTTCTAGTTTATAATGCTTAATTATAATCTTACCTTCCTCTGAAAATGGCATATTCACTATATTTTATAACCCTGCAAAAAAAAGAAAAATCGTATATTAAATTTACAAAAGTGAAAATGGAAATAAAAGATTCTTGATTAGTTTGTCGAGCATCAGTTGTAGTATTATTAGAGAAATATTTAATAAATCGTTATTTTTAGTAGCTTCGAGTAGAAATTTGGTTTGCACGTAGATGTTTTATGTATCTTTTACGTGTATATGTTTCATAGTGATTGTTTGAAAAATGTTGATTCCATGGATGTTTTTAGAGTGAACCCCTTTTTTTTTTTGGCAGATGGTGTATATATATATACAGGGTGTACATAAAGTCAGGATCTATTTTTGTGAAATAATTATTTTTTTCTATTTTTCTTTTCAGAAGCCCTTAGAATGAATACAGAAGAGCGTGTGGCAATAGTAATTTGGCGAATCGAGGGAAAGAAATACAATGACATCAGAGAGAAGTTTAGAAGGAGATTTCATAAGCCGGGGCCAATAGACAAGACAATACGAAAATTGGTGAACAAATTTAAACGAACGGGATCTGTAAATGATGAAGCAAGATCAGGACGACCGTGTATGTCAGATCTTACCGTGAATGCAGTACGTGGAATTATCACTGAGGAGCCACGTACGTCCGTTCGTGCTGCATCTCACAGACTCGGCCTCCCGACGTCATCTGTGCACAAAATCCTGAAAGTTAATTTGCAGAAGAAAAGCTATCATTTGCAGGTTTTACATGATTTACATGAGGAAGATTTCCCTCGACGAAGTGCTGTGTGTGCTGATCTCGTAGAACAAATCTGGAGTGATAATTTAATGGACAACATTCTCTTTAGTGATGAAGCCACTTTCCATACGTGTGGAAAAGTAAATCGCCATAACTGTCGAATTTGGGCAGATGAAAGACCGAATGATTTCGTCCAAAATTGGGAAAGAGACTCAACTAAAGTTAATGTCTGGATGGGTTTAACAAATCTAAGGTTGGTCCTTTTTTCTTTGCTGAAGCTACAGTTACGGGGCTTATTTATCTGGACATGTTGCAGCAATTCCTTGAACCTCAGCTGATGGGGATAGGATTGTTAGTACCGTCGTATCAACATGATGGTGCTCCTTGTCACTATGCCAAAATTGTTCAGGATTATCTAAATGGACGTTTTCAAATCGCTGGATCGGACGCGAAAGCAACAGACCTTCGCCAGCGAGATCACCAGATTTAACCCCTTTAGATTTCTTTGCATGGGGCTTTATCAAATCGCACGTCTATCAGACGAAGATTACGAGTCTTGAAAACTTACGTACACGTATACGAACTGCTGCAGATAACATAACCCCGCAAATGCTCCAGAATGTGTTTAGAAATGCTGCGGAACGATTTGAGCTGTGCAGGGATACTGATGGGCGTCACGTCGAATCCTACTCTTAATTATTTAATAAATGTTATCACTTTATCATTTATGATTGAATTCCATATAATTTCCAAGTGCTTCACAAAAATAGATCCTGAGTTTATGTACACCCTGTATATATATATATATATTATATATATATATATATATATATATATATATACAGGGTGGGAGAAGAGTCTCTAAGGATTTCATACATACAAAAATTTGTTAATAATAAATAAATTCCAATGATATCACTGCAGCGTATGCGATACTTTTCAAAGCAACTATGCAACGCAGGAATGACCCAAGGATAGAACAGGAAGGCCCTTGTCCGAGTCACCGCCATGTCAGCAAGGATGGAATATAGCAGCGAAGAAAAGTGTATCTCGTATTGTAGGCTATTTCTTATAATAATTGTGAAGAAAGTTTGCGTTTATTTCAACAAAAATATAATAAACCACCACCAAATGCAACCACTCTTCGATACTGGAAGCTCAAACTTTTGGAAACAGGGAGCCCAGTCGTCCAAGAAGTGGAAGGCCAGTAACGACGACAGGAGACAACAACAAAGAAAATGTCCTCGCCACTTTTCAAGTCAATCCAACAACTTCACCGAGAAAAGTCGCACAGGAAATGGTATTTCCAGATTTTCAGTAGCAAAAATATTGAAATCACAGGAGTACCAATTAATCTCAGCTCATGTACGACGATGATTCTGATAGACGGCTGCAGTTTGCTGAAACAATGAGACAAAAGTTCAACAGTGATCGGGATTTCGTTCGAAAGAGCAAATGTTCAGATGAATGTGTATTCAGTTTAACGATTAAAGGAAACAAACACAACGTTCACACTGGGCGAAAAAAATCTCAAAATACGATTGTGTAAATACGATTGTGTCTGGGCGTGCATTGGTTATTCAGGACTAGTTTCCTTTGACATATCGAGAGATACGTTGGATGGAAAACGCTATTGCCAGGTACTGAGAGACAAAGTTTTGCCACAGCTGACTAATGGCGTTGTCAGGAATTGGCTTTATCAACATCATGATGGAACGCCGCCACATTAATCTGCAGCTGCTCGTGAGAGTCTGGATACGAACCTTGAAGGAAGATGGGCTGGGCGGCGAGGTCCCATCGAGTTGCCAGCCAGCTCATCTAATTTAACCCCATGTGATTTCTACCTTTGCGCTTATTTGTGTAACAAACTCTACACTCCTGGTTTCATCTATCCAAATGTGAATGCCCTTGGCCGCAGAATAGATGAAGAAATGGAAAGGATCCAATTCGATATGTTCAGAAGTACAATGAAGAGTTTCACAGAGAGAATCCACAAATGTATCATAGTGGATGGAGAACTCTTTGAAGATTAAACTTTAAAAAAATATATGAATAAAGTTCTGAGATTTTTAGTTTTATTTGTTTCATCATTTGAACACTTATCTGTAATGTTATTAACTAAATAGTTGTATGTATAAAATCCTGAAAGACTTTTCTCCTACCAATATATATATATATATATATATATATATATATATATATATATATATATATAT
Organism: Bathynomus jamesi; assembly: GCA_023014485.1. NCBI lineage: Eukaryota > Metazoa > Arthropoda > Malacostraca > Isopoda > Cirolanidae > Bathynomus > Bathynomus jamesi. The sequence continues at coordinate 1,041,525 of JAJOZX010000937.1, forward strand.
ATAATATTTAGGAGAAATCCAATGACAAGGAGAAATGTAAATGCTCAGTTGATAATTTTCATGGTTTTTCATTGTCTCATTTGAAGGAACTTTTAGAATTGGTCTTCAAACAATGCTATTTCACTTTCAACAATAAGGTTTACCAACAAATTGATGGGGTAGGGATGGGATCACCAGTCGGACCGTTAGCAGCGGACTTTTTTATGACTCATTTAGAAAGTGTAATTTTTAGACAATCTCCCACTCATCTCAAGCCAATTTTCTATCGACGCTTCGTTGATGATTCGATAGCAGTCTTTGATAATGCGGTACAAGCGCAACAATTCTTTAACTTCCTAAATTCTTTGCACCCCAATATAACGTATACAATGGAAACTGAGCAAAATGGCTCCCTCCCCTTCTTAGATCTTTTAATTTCGAAAAACGGTGATTCTATTACTACATCAGTTTACAGGAAACCCACTTTCACTGGTTTGGGCATGAATTTTTTTTAGTTTTACTGATTTCAACTATAAGATGTCTTGTATTAAAACTCTCCTGTTCAGAGGATATAATTTGACCTCTAATTTTACCTTACTTAATGATGAATTTAATAATCTAAGATCATACTTTACTAATAATAGTTTTCCTGTTCAATATGTAGACAAACTAATTAGATCCTTCTTAAATAATGTTTATAGCCCTCAACTTCCATGTATTACAGTGCCGAAGGATATAAAATATTTCTTGGTACCTGAAATGGGTCCTTGAATAAGGAATTTAAGCTTAAATTTACAAAATTGTTAAGGAAATTTTTTTATCATACTGATTTCCGCATCATATTTATTAATAAAACGTCTTTAGGTAGCTTTTTCTCAGCGAAGGATCGAACCCCTGACTCGTTGCGTAGCGGTGTTGTATATTTATTTACCTGCCCCAGGTGTCTCCTTGGGAATTACATCGGCAGCACTGTTCGCTCTCTCAGGGCTAGATTTTATTCGCATATGGGAATAAGTGGCCGAACAGGTAAAATTTTAAAAACTAAAGAAGCCTCGAGTATTCGTGAACACAGCATTAAATGTAAAATTGATGTCACTTTAGACAATTTTAAAATTCTTGGTTGTAATACTTGTCCCAACTCACTAAGAATTTTAGAATCGCTGTTCATTAAAGCATTGTCCCCTAGTCTGAATGTTGACTCATCGGCCGTCCCTCTCAATTTGCTATGATCCCTCCTCCTTCCCCAATTCCTTATAATCCCTCCTTCCCCAATCTCCTCGCCATCTCTCGTGTTTCCCGTTCTTTGTCTCTGCTCAAATTAGTCAGCCTCGGATACTGCAGTGTAAGGTAGATAGTTCCATTGTTCCAGTGTACTATTGGTAATTTTTCCAGTGTATTAATTTCACATTTACTACATGTATTTAAAAATAACTTCTTAATTTTTATATGTAAATCTGTATAACTTAGAATTTAACCCTCTTTTCTCAGTCTTTTAAAATTTGTCTTTACGAATAGGTTATAGAAATTTTCTGTTTTGTTTTTCATTCAATATTGATTTTAATTTCACATTGTTATTAAACAGCCTGAAGATGAGCGTATTGCTCGAAACGTTGCGCATTAAAGAAGACTTTTCATGGCATTTACATTTCTCCTTGTCATTGGATTTCTCCTAAATATTAAATTGAAGCTCTGTAGAAGCAACCCGCATGACTATATATATATATATATATATCTTGACTATTTTTCTTTTCTCAGTTAGTTAAATCCTTCTTCTTACCCATTTTCACCATTTAGATCCGTAAATAGAATACTTGCTTAATAAGTCAGAACACAATATTTTACATATTTTTCAATAAAATGAGAATTATTTTAATTATCAAAATATTTTATCGAAATTAATACCATCAATGCTGCTATATATAATGATTATTTTGCTACAAATTTCATTGAAATCGGGGAAAAACTTTTGAAAACATTGGAGAAAATGTAATCTGCTTAAGTGCGAACGCAAAAAATATATATATATATATATATATATATATATTGCGTTCGCACTTAAGCAGATTACATTTTCTCCAATGTTTTCAAAAGTTTTTCCCCGATTTCAATGAAATTTGTAGCAAATAATCATTATATATAGCAGCATTGATGGTATTAATTTCGATAAAATATTTTGATAATTAAAATAATTCTCATTTTATTGAAAAATATGTAAAATATTGTGTTCTGACTTATTAAGCAAGTATTCTATTTACGGATCTAAATGGTGAAAATGGGTAAGAAGAAGGATTTAACTAACTGAGAAAAGAAAAATAGTCAAGTTACTCGCTGAAAATATAAAATCTATTGAAATTGCGAAGCAGTTTGGCAGAGCTTATCGAACTGTAAACAAGTTTGTAGCGGAGGGTACCAAACTGAGGCAGTGAAGTAATAAAGAAGCTATAAGAAAAGTGACAAGGCGGCAGATATCTGTAATCAAGCGCAAATTGCAAAGCATTCATTGTCCTCAAGTAAAGAGGTTTTTGAGCAGGCTGGCATACATAATGTACCAAGAACATCTCGATGTGGAATCCTCCAAACAATTGGCAAGACGTGTAAACCTACGATTCAGTCACCATTAACACCCAGGTACAAGAAGCAGCGTGTTGAATGGGCGGAATGGACGTGAAAACAGATTTTAATACTGTATTGTTCACCGATGAATGAAAAGCAACCCTTGAGGGACTTGATGTTTGGTCAAGAAGATGGATTGCTGAGAGCCAATTTCTACCATCGAGATTAAGACGCCAACAAGGTGGAGGTAGTGTCATGTTTTGGGCAGGATTGATAGGCAATGAAGTAGCTGTCCCATACAGAGTGCCTGATGGTGTAAAAATGAATGCCCAGTCTTACACAAACTTTCTTAAAGAAAACCTCCTTTCATGGTAGAGATTGACCCTTAGCACTACTTCCCTCCAATTTCAAAATTATTAACACAACCAACTATCTAACCGACCTCCGCATTCTGGAATCCCTATACATCCTCAGTATTAAATCAACTCTCAACGATTATAGTTCTACCTTTAACTTAAACATAGCCAAATAAACTGTCATATCCTACACTGAGAAGAAATCCACCATCACTCCGTCTGGCTCCAACTCTAATATGGACAGGGACGTAGCCAAGAGGGAGCAACGGAGGCGGTCGCCTCCCCCACCAACCTTGGAAAGTCCAGGGAAAAACTCTGCGGTAATTACAACCAAGGTTCACCGCCAAACTATGACATTTAACAATTTGGTATCTATATATAATAGAAGGAGTGTCTGTCAACGTATTTCCACAGTTACGCCAGAGCGTTCATTTTCAAACTTTCGCAGGTTGAAGACATGGCTACGAAATAGAATGAGTGAAGATCGTCTGACAGGATTAGCTTTAATCGCCATGGAGAGAGAGAAGTTAACTCTAGATGATGCGTCCGAAATATTGGATAGTTTTGCGAAAAAAAAGGCGAGACGACTCAATTTGTTACTGGAATAAAACGACGGTGGGCAGTAATGTGATTTTGTGGCGTACCTATATGTAAATTGCGTATTTATTAAAGTATTCAATTTTGATTTAGTAAAGTAATTGCGTATTTGATAAAGTACATATTTTTTTGTCAAGTAGCCCCTAAATTATTTTTCCACGCGATTATTTTGTTTAAAATTTTATATATGTTAAACAGATGCGCGTTTCTTGTCTCCAACTGATCTCGCTGTTTCTGCATCCGTTTGACTTGCCTTATACGTGAGAGTTTTATTTGGATCTCTTCTAATGATTTCATTATTCATAGCTATGTTATACCGTTAAACGTGTATACACTAAATAATTATTTTCTTTCTTAAATATGAAAACTATAGTCTTATCCAAACTTTCGTTGGAAAGGGTACATATTTCATGTGGATGGCTGTATGGTGGCTGTTCAAAAATGGCAGTTGCACTGACATTTTCAGACAGTTTTTACACAAAATAAACTTAAAATATGTTGGTTTACGGGGCTCTGCTCCGGAACCCGCTGGGAAAGCTTCCAGTTCTTCCCCAGACCCCCTAAATGTATCGGCTCGCCCGATTCACCACGGAACCTGAAGAACGTAGCTCAAGTTCGACCCCCCCTTGGAACATTCCTGGCTACGTCCCTGAATATGGACCCCTTCCAACAACCAATCATGCCCAACCCTATGCTCAATTAGTTCTCTTACCCCGATAATAACAACCTGGTAAGACTCCTCTCAATTTTGTTCGCATTTAACTTTATATTTTGACGAGTGATCACTCTTCTATGTTTTATATTATTTTATTTTTAATTTTAATTACTTAAATATACCCTATAAACACACCATTAATATCACACGTTCATTTAAATATATTGTATAAGTTTCCGTTTATTATATTTATTCATTTTTTTATCTTTTATAATTTTAGCACTGATGATGGAAAATTAAAATTTCCGAAACGTTTGTAAATAAACATGTACCATCTCTTCGTCCTCTTATTCCTTGCTAAGCTACGGTTCCCCAAGAACAAACCCTTCAATGAAGTTTATTTATATTTATATATATATATATATATATATATATATATTATATATATATATATATGCTGCAAACCCACAAGGAAAAAGAAAAACGATTCCAAGGCCTTTCGTGTATTCAAAGCTACACCTCGTCAGGGAATGAAGATAAAAGCGAGATGCCCATAAATATATACAACGTACAGGAAAAAACAAAACAATTAGCACATACTTAACAAGGGTTAATGAGAGGCAAAAGAAATTTTAACATGATATCGTCAATTTTATACGTCCCCGCACTGTTATTGAAAGTGTTTTTAAAATGAATAAATGCACATTCTAGAATATTTCTTTCTATTATATCTCTGTTTTTAACAAGCGCTTTAGAACTATCCCACTTGATGCTATGGTTACATCTATACATATGGTTAAATAAAGCATTGGAAGTATTAGCTGTTCTACACGCATATTTATGCTGTTTTACCCTAATATTTAACGTTTTACCGGTTTGGCCTATATATACTGAGTTACATTGTGTACATCCAATCGAATACACACAACCAACAACATTATCAGGGCTATTCTTTATTAGGCGTGATTTAACAGTATTATTATACTTAAAGATTACATTAATGCCAATTGCTTTAAGTACAGTTGGAAGGTATTGAAAATTAACATGGTAAGGTAGGCTAAGGATATTTTTACGCTGAAATTCCTTTACAATTACATTATTATAATACCTATTCTTGGCTTTCTTAAGACAGTTATCTAAAAATGAAATAGGATAATATAATTTAGTACCAATATTCATGATATTGCATAACTCGGAATCTAAAAATTCAGGACTGACAACTCTCAGTGCTCGAAGAAACATAGCAGAGAAAATAGAGGATTTAATCGAAGGATGATGGTCAGAATAAAAATGCACATAAGAGTTATTATTAGTAGGCTTACGGTAGACTTCATATTTGAACTGATTAGAGCATCTCCAAATTTTTAGATCAAGAAAAGATAGGCTTCCATCATTTTCTTTTTCAACTGTAAACTTAATAGATGGGACTAAATTGTTGAGCCTACCAAGAAATAAGTCCACATCCAAATTATTAGGCCAAAGGCATAAAATATCATCTATATACCTGTACCAAACCAGGTTAAAATTAACAATCGTAGGCAAAATTCTACTTTCAAAAAATTCCATATATAAATTAGCTAGTACAGGTGAAAGGGGATTTCCCATAACCAATCCAAACGACATAGCATAAAACTTATTTTCAAACTGAAATTTACAATCTTTGACACAAAGCTTAATTAACTCAATAAGAGTGTTGTGTTGAACAGGGAAAGAATATTCAGAGATCTTATCTTTTAAAAAATCAAGTAGGTCATCAACAGGGACTTTTGTGAATAGCGAGCATACATCGAAGCTTACCAATTTGAAATTAGGGTCATTAGGGAATTTCAGTTTGTCAATAAGATCCATGCTATTTACAATATGTGACTCAGAAATAGAGCCAACTAACGGCGTTAATAAACTAACTAACCCTTTTCATAGCTTATATGTTACGGAGCCCACTGAGCTAACAATAGGCCTCATGGGATTATTAACTTTGTGTGTTTTTACTAAGCCGTACAGATATGGTAGTGACGGATTGATAGTAAGAAACTGCTGTGAAAGCCCATTATAGTTATTTTTTAATATTTCTCTTAATTTTCTGTTAAACATTTTATTAACACCCTCCAATGGGTCTCTATTTAGAGGTTTGTACGTGTCACGATCACTTAATAACGTATTCATCTTTTCAACATAACCGTTTTTGTCCATGATGGGTAAAACAGCATAAATGGGTAAAACAGCATAAATATGCGTGTAGAACAGCTAATACTTCCAATGCTTTATTTAACCATATGTATAGATGTAACCATAGCATCAAGTGGGATAGTTCTAAAGCGCTTGTTAAAAACAGAGATATAATAGAAAGAAATATTCTAGAATGTGCATTTATTCATTTTAAAAACACTTTCAATAACAGTGCGGGGACGTATAAAATTGACGATATCATGTTAAAATTTCTTTTGCCTCTCATTAACCCTTGTTAAGTATGTGCTAATTGTTTTGTTTTTTCCTGTACGTTGTATATATTTATGGGCATCTCGCCTTTATCTTCATTCCCTGACGAGGTGTAGCTTTGAATACACGAAAGGCCTTGGAATCGTTTTTCTTTTTCCTTGTGGGTTTGCAGCATTCATTCATTTCACGTGTTTTATTGTGAAATTCATCCCATATATATATATATATATGTATATATATATATACACACACCATGGTTAACCTTGGTTTTGCTTCCGCCCAAATTGTTCATTCTGATGAAGGTCAAGCTTGTCACACCACCTTGGACCTACAGTTTTACATGGAATCCGAACCACGACCCACCAGCAGCCCAGCGTCTTAACCACCAGGGTACCTATCAGTGGCGGCTGGTGGTCAGGGAGAGTAGGGAGGCCCAAAATTGTCTATAATAGGGTATACGCTATATAAATAGATTAGATTACAAAGTATTAGATGCCCTACTTTCTGCATGTCACGATCGCATAGAATTAATACTATCAATAAAATCCTCTTTCATAGTTTATAGTGATAAAAACAGAGGAGGCCCGGCCTCCCATGCCTCCTCTGTAAAGCCACCACTGGTACCCATTTTGCCATTTATTTACTAACCAATTTCTTTATTGTGTGGAAGGATGAACAGCTCGGTTTTTCTGCGCGTCGCCTGCCGTCATCGGGTCTCGATCCTGAGGCCGATGGATTCGTAGTCAGCGACGCTAATCACTAAACCACTGAGGCGCATATATATATATATATACACACACACACACACACACAAGTTCATGGTGGTTTCAATCAAACAAACAATATACAGTGTGTATATATATATATATATATATATATATATATATATATATATATAGAGAGGAGAGAGAGAGAGAGAGAGAGAGAGAGATTATTTCACGAAAGTAACACGCGAATAATTGTCAAATTTATGATGAAGATAACCACGAAGGAAATTAAAACACGAAAGTGTTCAAGCGCTTTCGCCACCATTTTGGGAGTATCAATTTGGGAGTACTCCATATTGGAGTACCAATATGGTGGACTTGTCACTTCAACATTTTAAGCTAATGCGCTTTTTAGTAATTTATAGAGATCAGTGGTACAAATATTATAAAAGTGGTCCAGAGAAGGTTAAGAAATAGTCGTCTGGAGCACTGACTATGTAGGCCAGTAAAATACAATGAATAATGAACATACAGTTGCCGACGCCAATGCTTCCAGATTTGAGATCTATAAAATATATCGGAGATCAGTCCATTAACCATGGATTCTATTAGCTTACTGACTGACTCACCAAGCCTAGTGATAAATCTAAATACAAAATTGCGTATAACACTGGCACAGTTAGGCACTGAGTGACTACAAACAGCATACTGGTACTAGAAGGAGCACCATTTATAAATCTAATAGGGTACTTACGTATTATCGGGACTACCAAACTGTTTATGATGTATTTTTGCTCTCGTCATTTTCGCTTAAACTAAAGAAAATATCACAACTTAACGTAACCAATCATCAAGGGTGTACAGAAGATATTTAGGTGAAATAACTAATATTAACCTGCTAGGTTAATTGAATGTCCGGTTAGGTCAACTGAATGTCCAGTTAGGTCAACTGAATGCCCGGTTAGGTCAACTGTACGCCCTTGATGATTGATTAGGTTAAGTTGTGATATTTTCGTTAGTTTAAACGAAAATGACGAGAGCAAAAATACATAATAAACAGTTTGGTAGTCCCGATAATACATAAGTACCTCTAGTAGTGCTTAATAAACTCTTAAAAATATTATTATATGCAACATACAGTTTTGTTATATACATCCTGTAGTTCCATTACAAATGAGCTGTATACAGTGGGGTACAAAAAGTTTTGAACAAGATCAACTTAACATCTAATGTACACATATGAAATTTTCTAATCAAAGTATTTCCCTGATCATATAATTGTCTATATTGTCTTAGTCTTTCAGATGACTGTGATATTCTATCAGTTAGTTTGTGGCCCAGATACTTAGTCTGGGTCACTTCTGACAGTACCTTATCATTCACTTGAAATTCAGAAAAATTTTATATACAGTACTGTACTTGTAGGCCTTTGTTCTCATAATCATAATGACTTTTAGTAGGATTATATTTTATGTATATATGGTTTCTGGAGGCTACCAGAGATAAACAAAATGGTCTCCTTGAAGGCCACCCACCTGGTGGAGTAGTTATTCTATGGAGGTTGGGGTATAGGAAATATATTAGTGAATTAAAACTTGGTTTGAATTGGCTAACTGGAATAAAAATTTGTGTAGACAATAAAAAAATTGTCATTCTGTATATCTATATTCCTTTTCAGGCAGTTGATAATGAAGAAGATTAAATTGGGGCAGGTCAGCAGTATTATTGATGAGTTGGATACGACATGTGTAGCCATTATTGGTGATTTCAATGGTAATGTGCTTGATGATAATTCTTTATTTAGCAACCACTTAAAAGCCTTCTGTGAAGACAATAACTTGACCCTTTCATCCATGTGTAGTCTTCCTGGTGATAGCTTTACTTATTCTAGTGATACTGTAGTTGGCACACCACGTCATAGTTGGATCATTGTGTATGTACAGTCCTTTGCAATAGTTCCGCTCCACCCTCTCCAACGCAGTCCCTCTTTCTCTCCCACCCTCACTCCCTCCCTCTTCTCCCCCTCTCTCCTTCTCTCTATCCCCCTCTCTCGTCTTCCCCCTCTTTTTCGCTACACTAAAAAACGACGATATTACGAGATCAAATCTACATGGAATCGCACAATAGCTGAAATTAATCACCATAATGTAGAGGAATAACAACACTTATTTGTAAGTGTTAATATTGAATCACGATATGACAAAAAGTACTGCATCACGAATGATCCCAAAATTCAAAGGACTGTACAGTAATTTAGCGTGTCAGATTACGATTCGAATAACATCTAATTTTAAACTGTGATTTGAACCCAGCAACGAAATATATTAAATAATATATATTAATAGATATGTAAAAATGAATAATTCTAACATTCATTTTTGTATATAAAGTCCAAACTCGCGTGACCCTTTAACTGTATATAAAATGCAAGTTTGGAAAATTTTTAATTTTCTTTCTATTTTATTTTTGCTAAGTAATTGATGAATTATCTTTTTTAAATTTCCTAATCATTTTTTAGATTAAGCTTAATCATGTAATCGTGTTAAATTCTGCAATGTTCATTTTTTTTTCACTCTCTCTTAGTTGCAAAAGATGAAGTCATAACTTGCCAAAACTCTAAATTAACACTTCATTTCAAATTTTAAGCATTTAATTTTGGCTCGTATGCATGTTTAATTTTAATCGATAATAACATGCATATTTCAATTTCTATTTGAAGTTAACTTGGCAAATCATAACATCAGATCTGCAATATGCTGTTTAAAAGAAAAATATGACTTCATCTTCAAATATCTTGCTTATCTGCCAGTTTGCTGTTACAGCCAAAATTTACCTTTATCTTCGAATATTTTGCAAAAAAAATTCAGCCTACTGAGAATAAAAAATAAAAGAGGTCAACATTAAATAATAATGATGTCACCAAATTATTAGTACGTATATAAACTCTTGTCATTTTTCAGATTATCATTCTGATTATTCTGATTTGACCTGTAATATTTTAGAAGCAGTAAAATTCAGTCAGAGGATCTCTTTGTTTTCTCCTTTGAGCCCTGTTTCTCCAGAGAACTTAGTTTTAAAATAGAATAAATAATTTCCCGATACGCTAAAAGAAGAATCGGGGAACCATCAGATAATTTAGTAAGTTTTCACAGAATCCTCCGATCCACTACAAGAAGAAATCGGAGTGTACTGTAGTATAAAATAAATTACTGCGATTCCCTGCACAGTACCAGCTACCCCAGTGTGAGAAAATCCGTTGCTGCCACCTAACCAGAACCCCCATCAACCTCGAACCACCCAAAGCCAGAGACGGAGGGTTAAAATATATTACAGGATAACTGCCCTGTTCATATTGCCAGTATTGAGTAATTGTGTATAATAATGTTATGGTTGTGATCTAGTAAATATATATTTATTTACTTGAACAATTGTCAGTTCCTTATAATTTGAATGTTACGTTTTGTATGTTCTTAAGAAAATCCCTAAATTTACTTGTCATGTTTATTTTTGTAATAAAAAATTGAACTATGTTATCATTATCTCTCCATGGATAGACCTTTTTCTGGATAATCAGTTGTTGATGATGCATGGACTGTAAACAGAAATATTATTGCCTGAAGGAAAAGTTGATGCTACAACTTATCTTACACTTTAACTATAACATGACCACATCAAAATCCTATGATTGAAGTTTTTAAAGTATCCCACGTTTGTGAAATAACTACTCTATTCCCTAAATTTAGAAAAAATGCATGAATAAAATACATAGTCGTCCTACATTACCAGCAAAACTACAGTGAACAATATATTTATTCTGTCATTGGTTTTCAAAAAATAAAAGTATTATGTAGCTGGTTCCTTCTTGGTGCTACTTGTAGTTGCCGGGAAGAATGAAGGATACGAGAGGCAAGCTATCGCTTTGTTGGGTATCTCTTTTAGGGGCCTCTCGTGTCCTCTTCTCTCCCTGTCGTTTGGGGGGTTGGCGTCTTGAAGGAAAAGCCGGTCGTTTTCAGAGTTTATTGAGTTCTTGGCTGGCTGAGGTTATTTTACAGAAGATTTTGTTATTTTATATACAGCTGAATTAATTAAATATATATATATAAATTTATGTGCAATACTTATTTATAAAGATTATATATGATTCTTAAAATTACACAATGATAAAATATATACAATTTGGTACGCGCAAAATTGGTTTGTCGGTAACTAATATAAAAATAATATAAATGCGGAAAATTAACTGCGCGGCCCCACACTACTGCCCACCCCGAGAAGCGGAGCACGTGTATCAAAAGTAGAAATATTCGGGTCTTGATTTGAATCGGATTCTTCGTCCAGCTCGCGTTGATCCTCGGTCGGCCTCATTTCCGGTTGTTGCGTTGTCCTGCGCGCCCGTCCTGAGGTCTGTATTTGCTACCTCCGAGGTGCGTCCTCCATCGTCCTTTTTCCTTGCGTGCCTTTTCTCCGATCCGATGTCGTCCGATTGAGCGCCCGGTACCTGTGTGGGACCTGAAACTATATACGCCGGTTTTAAACGATTAATTGAAATGGCTTCTGATGATCCGTTGGTTTTTTCTATTACGAAGTACTTATCGTGGCGTTCGAGAACACGGAAAGGTCCTTGATATGGTGCCTCGAATGGTTTTCGAACGCGGTCGATGCGTACCCATACGTGGCTTGATTTGTGGAGTTCCGATGGAATGAATGATTTGGGGGCTGAGTGAATGTTTCCTTGAGAGAGTTGGGCGAAATCGATTTGCGTCATTTTCTTGGCTAATTCGGAGATGAATTTTGAATTGGATTTTGACGACGAATTGGCGATCATTGGCCTCGGGCATAATAGGGTGGTTCCGGTGACGGTGGTGAACGGTGAATAACCCGATTCGTTGGGGAGACGGCGTAAACCAAGGAGAACTATGGGTAAAGCGGGGAGCCAATCTTGTTTTCGAGCGATGATTGCTGTCTTGATGGTGCGATGAGATCTTTCAATTATTCCGTTGGTCTGAGGGCGATACGACAAAGTTCTTAGTCGGTGAAATCCGATGAGAGCTGAGAGTTCCCTAAAGAGTTCGGATTCGAATTGGGATCCGCGGTCCGTTATGACTTGCAGTGGTACACCAAATCTTGAAATCCATACATCGAGAAATGCGTGTGCTATTGATGTGGCTGTAGTATCAATCAGAGGATATGCTTCTATCCATCTTGTGGCACGATCGATGCAGGTTAGGAGATATCTATATGGGGAAGGATATGTTTGACCGGGCAAAGTGGTTGGCGGTAAGGGACCGACGATGTCGATATGTACCGTTTCAAATCTTGAACTTGGTAAATCGAAGGGGGTTATTTCTGATTTTGTATGGCGAGAAATGTTTGAGGATTGACATGATTCACAATTTCGGGACCAAGTTCGAATATCCTTATTCATTGAGGGCCAAAAGTATCTTGATTTAATGATACGAAGTGATTGCTTGATGCCTGGATGAGAAATATTATGAAATTGATTGAAGATGGAAGATCGATGCTGCTTGGGTACAAAAGGACGGGGATATGGCGTGGATGTATCGCAATATAAAGTTGTATTTTCTGGAAACGGGAACGGCTTGAGACGTGGGAGAAATCCTTGCGTTTCTTGATCTTTTTGTTGAGATTCCGCGATTGCTGATAAATCGAAAGCGTCGATATGCTGCGTTTACGTTGCGTGAAAGGCAGTCCGCTACGACGTTTTCGGATCCACAGATATGTATTACATCGCATACGTATTCCGTGATGGCAGACCAATGACGTTGTTGTCGGTCTGTCTTGGCTCGTAAGGGACTCTTGTAGGCAGAAACCATCGGTTTGTGATCCGTGAAGAGTATTACTTGACGACCTTCTAAAAATTGACGGAAATGCAGGACGGCTAGGTATGCTGCGAGTAATTCTCTATCGTATGCGGCGTACGCTTGCTGAGTTGTAGTTAATTTCTTGGAAAAGAAGGCGATGGGAACTGGTGTGATGTCGATTATTTGATGAAGAACTGCTCCAGCTGCTATTTGTGAGCAGTCCGTAACTAAATGAAGGATTGAGCTTGATGGAAGAGGATGACAAAGCGTAACGGCGTTCCGTAGTGCATCCTTGACATCTTGAAAGGCTTGAATTGCTTCGTCGTTCCACTGTAGACTTTTGCTTTTGACTTGAGTTCTGACGATTTCACTTAAAGGTGAGACTAAATCGGCGTAACGGGGTATCATATGGCGATAGAATCCCGTCATTCCTAGGAATCTTCTGAGGCTTTGGTAATCTTGCGGTTGGGGAATATCTTGAATTTCGGAGACTTTGTTTACAGGAGGACGAATGCCTGCTGGGGAAACTTCATGACCCAGAAATTCAATTTTGGATTGCTGAAATATGCATTTTTCTAAGGAAATTCTTAAATTGTGTTCTTGAAGGATCTTGAATACGCGTTCTAAGTCTTTCAAATGGTCAACTGCGTTATTTGAATGGACTAAAATATCGTCGAGATACACAAATACGCAGTCAACTCCTCTGAAAATTGTATCCATGAAGCGTTGAAATGTTGCAGGGGCGTTTCTTAAACCAAATGGCATGTATAAATACTGAAATAAACCAAATGGAGTTGTTATAGCCGTTTTCTCGATATCTTCTGGGTGGACTGGAATTTGGTGATATGCTCTGACTAGATCGATTTTGCTAAAGCATGATTTTCCGTGCAGAGATGTTGACAGACTTCTTATATGAGGAAGTGGATATCTGTCCGGTTTCGTGACAGCGTTTAGGCTTCTATAATCACCACACGCCCGCCATTCGCCTGGTATCTTCTTCGGAACGAGGTGTAACGGTGAGGCCCATGGTGATTTTGAGGGTTCTATAATTCCATCTTGAAGTAAGTTGTTGAAAGTAGCCTTAGCTGAGGATAATTTATCGGGTGGAAGACGTCGAGGGCTTGCAAACACTGGTGGTGCGCTGCCAGTGTCGATGGTATGCTTGACAGTGTTGGTGGAAACTTTCTGCGGTTGAGCTGGTTTCAGTAGTGAGGAGTACTTGTCAAGCAGGTTCCTGATTTCTTGAGGTAATTTGTCGGTAGGGTTAATATTGATGAGGTGAAGGTCTTTGGATTGCACAGGTTTAGTAGTGGCTTGAAGAGTTGTTGCTCTATCCTTCAAAATGCCATGCTTGCAGTCCACAAGGATGTCATAATGGGATAGAAAATCGGCGCCGAGAAGTGGACTGGAGACTTGGGCGACGACGAATGGCCACCTGAATATTCTTCGTAATTTAGGAATTGATATGTCCAGTGTTACTTCTCCGAATATTTCGAGCGGCTGACCGTTTGCGGTGGAAATCTTTACTGCGGTTGGGTGGAGTTGACAATCATTGACACAAGTTGGTGGTAAAATTGAGATGCTCGCTCCTGTGTCAATGATAAAATTGACCTTCAGACTGGCGATGCGAGCTGCGACTGAGATCAGCGGCAGGCCGGACGTCGCGTTAATCACAGCCTGCTTATCTAGTTTTCCGACGTTTCTCTTGATGGTGAGGAAGATCTTGAATTTGGGCGTGACGAGGGGAGCAGCTTGGCGTCATCTTTATTTGGCCACTTGCACCATGGCCTGCAGGTCCTTGCTTGGGGGCCATAATAAAGGTGCGCGCGGCACACCACCGGCCGCTGATTCTCGCTGAAGGGTTTTAGGCCGATGGGGATATTCGTTCTTGGGCTTGTATTGGCTCGAGTTGACGTTGGCGCCGCGTAGCAGCTTTGTTGAGCGAACGGTATTAACTCATCGGCTAGTTTGCCGAGTTGAGTTAGCGTCAGCTCCTTTTGTGCTGCTACGACGGGCGCTATTGAGGATGGGAGCGCCTGGATGAATTTATGCTTCACCAAATCATCGCTGACGCCCACCTTCAGTGCCGTTTGGTGGATATCTTGAAGGAATTGGGAGGGCTTTCCAGTGAGAGGAGTGTTGGAGATGAGTCGTTCGAAGAGTTCTGGCTTCGTCTTTTCGTAATGACTCACGATTTCTTCTTTTAAATCGGTGTACGACTTGTTGGAGAGAGTTGCTGCTGAAATTCGTGAGACGACTTCGGGGGGTAACGAGGCTAGAACATGGAAAAATTTGGTCTCTTCGGATGTTATTCTGGAAATGTGGAATTGTGCCTCCATGATGGAGAACCATCCTGCGGCCGACGCTTCAGAGAACGTGGGTGGCTTGATGGTGACATGGTGCACTCCTGATTCAACAGATTCCATCTTGCGGGAATGTAATTCGGGTCTGCTGCTGCTTTGGTTCCGACCGGCTACTACGGGTGGGCGGCGAAGAGGCGTGGCTTCGGTTTGTTCCGCCCGGCGACTGAAGGATGCTGCTTCCGCTGGCTGCTTCGGGTCACTCGGTCACCAATTGTAGCTGGTTCCTTCTTGGTGCTACTTGTAGTTGCCGGGAAGAATGAAGGATACGAGAGGCAAGCTATCGCTTTGTTGGGTATCTCTTTTAGGGGCCTCTCGTGTCCTCTTCTCTCCCTGTCGTTTGGGGGTTGGCGTCTTGAAGGAAAAGCCGGTCGTTTTCAGAGTTTATTGAGTTCTTGGTTGGCTGAGGTTATTTTACAGAAGATTTTGTTATTTTATATACAGCTGAATTAATTAAATATATATATAAAAATTTATGTACAATACTTATTTATAAAGATTATATATGATTCTTAAAATTACACAATGATAAAATATATACAATTTGGTACGCGCAAAATTGGTTTGTCGGTAAGTAATATAAAAATAATATAAATGCGGAAAATTAACTGCGCGGCCCCACAATTACTATGACAACACCTCTGAGGGGGAGGAGGAGAGGGAGAGAGTGGGGGTGGGGGACTGCGGTTTAAGAGGGACTGCGTTGCAACCACATCTCAGAGAGGGTGGAGCAGAACTATTGCATGGGACTGTACACCTGATGTAAATCAGGCAGTTCTGAATATGGCAATTTTGTGCTACTATGCTAGTTCTGACCATATGCCCCTATTAATTGAGTTTGACATTTACTGTATTCCAAAGCACCAAAAAGAACAGATAACATTGTATATGGCAAAACACCATGTATCATAAACCTGTAAAGCACAAAGCTAACAGAGGCACTAATCTGTCACTACTAAATTTCAGATGCTTAGCAGAAATACCATCAATACCACAATGATTTGTTACAATCTAAACATTTTATGGCCTGTTTAGTCTCAAATACACTAACTCTTATATCTGATCTATTGGTAACATAACATTTAATATTATTGCTCTTATGTACAGAGTTGAATAACTCAGTGTAGTGTTCTTTCCATAATTTGACTATATTCTCATTCCCAGTTACAGTTTCATTGTTGGTAGGGAGAAACTGCACTATTATTTATTGCTTTTAATTCTTCCCAAAAGTCTCTTGGATTCTTACTGGCAAGCTTTCTAGCCAGAGCATCCTTGCTTAACTCGTTCTTATGATTTTTTTTTATATGATAGGTACCGTAAAATAGGGTGAAATGAAATAAAGGGGTGATTTGAAGTAAATTGGTTTAAATTTCATGAAATTCATTTAAATGGCGTCCTTAATGTAAAATTTGTTTAGAAAATCATGTAATCTTGTTCCCTGGTCTTTTTTACGTCAATTTGCAAAGAGTTTGCTGAAATATGAGTTATCCCTTTATTTAGGCCGACAGGCACGTGCGCATGGGGGGGGGCTT
>JAJOZX010000938.1:0-10000 GCA_023014485.1 Bathynomus jamesi
GTTTTCTTTGTTCCCAGAATGATCTTTTCACACAAATATACCGGGATAATAGCACACACAATAATGATACTAACGGCAGATGTTGAGAAAATGGTTACCGGTTGTAGTATTTGTAAGAGGTTGTTTTGGTTATCATCCGAAATTTTAAACCGGCTCAATTGATCATTCCATTCAGGGGCATGTAGTTCGGGTAGGATGGTTACAGGTTTTATGGAGAGATTTAAGATCTCTATGACGGGTTTAAATTTAATTTGCGACGGAAATGGGTATGAGTTATTAAGGGTAACCTTATACGGGTTGTATATTTGGAGGGCTTTTGAACGCAAGGAGCAACCAATTGGTAGCCGAATAACATAGGGATTGTAATGAGGGAATAATTCGATGGACACTCGAGGGTAGCGGCAGTCCTGTTCGCGAAGGAAACCCAGATGTCTGGTCCAATTCGTAGTTGGATGGTTTTAGGGGAATGAAATTTTTTAAATGAACATACGGGGGCATGCCGGTCACGAATTAAATCGATAAAGCAAGACCTAGTAGTGGGAAGAATAACTGGTTTGAGTGGAGGGCAGATGAGTTGTTTATTTGGTTGCGGGAATCGGCAATGCCGGACGTCGCTATCTGACATCATAGAATAAGCTGATAGATCTTTGGTGAGGAAAAGGTAAGGTGGTACGGTGGGTAAATACAATCGATAGACATTAGAGTTATTTTGGTAGGGTGTTGGGAAAGGGTGAAATCTATATACGTCATAAGTGAGGAAATCGAAAAATGGTCCAGGTGTATTCTAGAAATTGAGGGTAATTAGTGTGGTTGAGTGGGAATATGGGTGATAATTTTAATTGTGACTGGGCGGTGTGAATCAAGGACTGGAGTATTTCCCATGGTATTAGGGTGGAAAGAGTGATTTTTCCATGGGCTAGCTGGGTTGCACGCAAAACCTTGGAATGAATCGTAGTTATTCGTTGTAAGTATTTATCGATTAGGGTTACTTGTATTTCATTATCTCTATTAATTCTAGATATCTTTGTGTTCTTTGTATTGAGCTAACATGGATTCAAGGTATGTGAATCTGTCCGAAAGGGAGTGAGGAAGCGATTGTTTTCGTGTAATGACCTAATAGTTTGTTCTAACATGTGTCCATTATATTGTCGATTCGCGCGAAGAGATTCAATTTAAGTTCAATTCTTTTAATATCTTCTTCGGTTGCTAATCCGAATAAACCTTTGAACAGTTTCCCTCCTATATCTATCAGTCCCCTTTTACTTCTTTGGTTAAAGTTTTCTGAATTTTTAGTTTGTATCCATGGTAAGGCTATATATTTCTGATAGGGCGCGTGCTGTAGTTTGAATATTTTCGAGGGTATTTTCTAACAGAACGCGACTAATCTGATCTTTTCCTTGGAAAGAATTTGGACTTTACTTTCAAACGTTTTTAATTGGGTTTGTATCTGAAGGAGATTGATTTTAATTCTAGCAGGGGGTTGCAAATTTATATAAAGGTCTGCATGCCCTTTCAAAAATTTACCTTCTGCAAGTTTTTCTATAACAACTCCGGTAGAAATTTTAATGCTAGGTCTACAAGAGTAAATAATTTGGAAAATTATAAGGGGGACAATTTTATTCATTTCTACGCCTTAAGTTATACGGAGCTGGGGAGTTGTGTGGATACTTGTGTGGATACTTGTGTTGGTGGGCGAAGGGGTCGGCCTCGTTTTGGTGGCAATGGGGGTCGACCGTTGAGCTCGGATTCTGAGCGGGTTCGTTTCTTATGTGAAGGTTCTAGTTCACGTGGGTGATGCATTTGCGGGCGGTATGTAGGGTCCGTGCGTCGATCATCAATCGGCGAGGGTGGTGACAGAGGAGATGGTGGAGTTGGAGGAGATGGTGGAGTTCCACTGAGTGATCCTCTCGAAGGGGTTTCTCCAGGGTCTGGGTCCGATGGGACGCTTGGCTCTGGGGCCTCCTCTTGTTCAGAGATTGCCTCGAGTAATGGTGGTATTACGAGGTACCAATCTTCGTCATGGGTAGCGGTTCCCGCGGTGACTACTTCAGTTTTTTTATCCCTGCCCGATTTGTTAATATCTTGACCTTTTGAAGGATAGGCGGCTCGAACGCCTGGCAGCTGTTTTTTGGGAAGGTGTTGTTCGGAAGCTATCTTCAAATTGTCAGCGTGAATGATCTTTAGTTTGGAATGATCCCGGAGGTCGAGGATTTCATAACGATTTTTTCCGAGGTCTTTCATAATCCTATATGGGCCATCCCATTTGGGTATAATTTGCGATGAGCCCCTGGCGGTTTCACGCTCTTCAGATAACATCGCATACCGACGATTATAGTCCGTTGACGGGGATGACGCCTATGTTGCTCTTGCTCCATCTGTTGGTTTCGTTGGTCGAGGGCATAGCGGATTATGTCAAAAATCTTGAAAGATCGTTCAGCTAGTTGCTGATTTGCTTCTGCCATTTCGGAAGATGTTAGGACTGCCGGGTCGGTTTGGTCGGGCAAATCAAAAGGTAGACGCTTGTCGTAGTGATAGAGAACGAAATGAGGGGTGTCCCCGATGGACACATTATAGCCATTGTTGATGGCTGTTTGTACCATGGGAAGGGAATCATCCCATGTACGGGAGGATGCATCGACAACGTGGCGCAGGGCTTCCAAGATCTTTCGATTGTGCCTTTCCACTAAGCCGTTTGCCTGCGGATGGTATGCCACAATGTGTGTATTTTTAATTCTACACATGTTACAGAGTGACTCGAACAGTTTGGAAGTGAAACTAAGGGCGTTATCCGAGATTAGGATGGAAGGAGTGGTATGGTTTTGGATGACGCGTTCCACTAGGGCTCTTGCCACAGTTTCCGAGGTCTGGTCTGGAATGGCGGCTACTTCGCTGTAACGCGAGAAGTGGTCCGTAAACACAATGATGTACTGATTTCCCTTTGATGTTTTGGGAAATGGTCCCAGTATATCCATTCCAGTTCTTTGCCAGGCCTCTGGCATACTGGATATTTATGCATTGGAGCGGTGGATGGTACGTTGCCCTTATGCTTTAAACACGACGGACATTCGGCGATGTATTCATGTACCGTTCTGTTCATCTCGGGAAAATGGTATCGCTCCAAAAGACTTTGATGGTGCGATCCGGCCCCATGTGTCCATAAAAGGTGAGTCGTGACAAAGTCCAATGGCTATATCAACGAGATCCTTTGGTATCTCCACGAGGTCGTTTCCATCTTCGTTCCTGAAATGTACGAGCCCATCTTTGAGGTTGTACTGTTCTTTTACCTTCGATGGTTCCTTTTGTTCCAGGCGCGCCCGAAGGTTTGGGTGTGTTGGTCCTGTTGTTGGGAGTATTGCAGACACTCGTAGTCGAACACAGGAGAATCCTATTTTATTCACTCGGGCGTCGGGCTTGAGTCTCGACAATCCGTCTGGAATAACTTGCAGTTTTCCCGGTTTGTATACGATTTTCGCTGCAAAATCCTGAATCAACAGAGCCCA
This sequence comes from Bathynomus jamesi, assembly GCA_023014485.1. Classification (NCBI taxonomy): domain Eukaryota; kingdom Metazoa; phylum Arthropoda; class Malacostraca; order Isopoda; family Cirolanidae; genus Bathynomus; species Bathynomus jamesi. Next base: position 3,501 of record JAJOZX010000938.1, read on the forward strand.
TCTACTCAATCGTCCTTCAAGTAGCTTGTCCTTGAAGAGGTACGTGAGTGGCTTATGATCAGTCTTGATGGTTACATCGTAGCCATAGACGATATTTCGGAATTTTTTCAAAGCCCAATATACCGCTAGGGCCTCTCGGTCCGTAGTGGAATAATTCCGTTGAGGTGCAGAGAGAAGTTGACTGGCATAAGCAATGGGTAATTCCACACCGTCTACGTCCTGTAACAGGACGGCTCCTAGTCCATAGGAGGAAGCATCTGTGGCTATGATGAAGGGTCTTGTGTAATCAGGATATTGTAAAATGGGATGACAGGTTAGTTTATTAATTAAAGTTTCAAAGGCATGTTGGTGATCGGATTCCCAGTTAAATTTCGAATTTTTCTGGAACAAATTAGTAATGGGTTTAGCAATATTCGAAAATTGGGGGATAAAGTTCCGATAGAATCCGACAAAACCAATAAATGCACGGGCGTCGTCGATGGTCTTGGGTACAGGGTACCTTTCCAGGGCTTCGAGTTTGGCTGGATCAGGTTTAATTCCTGTGGACGAGAGTAGGAATCCTAGGTATACCAGGGATTCTTGTAAAAAATTGCACTTTGCAAGCTTCAGTTTAAGGTGTGCTTTTCTCAAGTGTGATAGCACATTATGAAGGCGTTGAAAGTGTGTTTTTATGTCCGAACTATAGACGATAATATCGTCAAGATACACCAGAGCTTCGACACTAGGGTGGAGTGAAAATGGCCCCAAAATGTTTTTTTGTGAATTTTAACTTACTTGAGGTTTTAAAAGTTGCCAATGGACTAATAGAACAATAGGCAAAAAAGTTTATTAAAATCAAACAATCTTTTGATCGACCACCAGACGTTATAAGTTTACAATAATATACGATTTTACACAAAAATACCTAAAATACGAGTAAACATCAGACTATATATTTTTAGTTATTTTGGCACACTATTATGCTAACGATAGAGTCTGAGTTATGCATGCATGGTTAATTCAGAATTGATAGTCACGTTTAGACTCAAGTTTCGGCATAAGCTGCCGAGAAGCGACGCGAGCCAGAATAAATCCATGGCGGGACGTCTCGCCACACACAGCGGCTGAAGCTTCGGTAACTAGGTTCACGCATCTTTCCACCGCCTGTGTGTGACAAGGGAAGCGAGGGAAGAGGACACTTGGTGAAATTTGAGCAGAGATCATGTCGTTCAATTCGTTGTCCGTCATATCCATCGTAACAGGAGGCTCCGTCACGGTCAAAGTCTGCAAATCGACCATGTCCTGGTATTCGGTCGCGTCGAGGTTGAGCGGTGGCACTCGAAACCTGCGGATTTTGTTTGCAGACACATGTGATCTTGCCTTCATGATTCTTCTGAGTCCGAGTTCCCTTATATGTGGTCGCTCATCTGTGATCATGGCTAATAGCACGTTCTCGGGGTGTCCGCAGAAGCCGTTTCGCCGAATCACCGGGTCGACGACTTTCTTTAGAGAGGAGCTGAGGTACCGTGTTCTCACCATCATCTCGTGCAGATGTTTGGCTCCATCTTTGCATGATGGCTGCGTCTTGATGGCGAACCAAGTTGGGGCCTAGACCCGGATGATGAATGTGACAAGAGTTTTGATGTTGTTGGATGGTGCATCGAGGCCAACATAGAGGCGGAGGATTCTGTTGGCAGTTGTCAACCATCGCGAGTGGTTCAATGGTCCCTGTTTTCGCAATGCTAGATCACAGGGACAGTGTCCTTCACTGACAGCTTGACACATCTGCCACAGGTACTGCTGGTCAGTGCTCAGGTCCTTCACGTCAACATGCGGCAGTGTCTGTAATGGAGATATAGGTTCATACGATGTTATATGGAGTTCCGTGCATGCTGTGAGAGATTTCCCTATCGGTCCTGAGAAGCACTTAGTTCCTGTAGTTGCTCCATCTAAATGCTGAAACAGGTGTCGCAGGGGGAGCTCGTTAGCATGTAATAAGCACACGAGCCATTGCAGCGGTTTTTGTAGTAATTCCTCAAGCTGCCGAATAACTCCGCCATTATGTCCAGTGTTGACAGCGGTTCCGTCGCATCCGACGACTTTCACACTGTCGAGATCCACAATTGCGCAGCCAAGCATTCAAAGATTACTTTGGAAATCGCCTTGCTTGATCCACTTGACGGCGTCACGTGGCCAAAGTACGATGAACCTGGTTCACAAATAATGCTGACGTGCTCTTCTGTATCTCTGTCCCGGTGGCCATGTCCTGCGGCGTCTCGTACATTTTTCATCGTTCTATCCTTTCGACCGTCGAAGTACAATCCAGGCAAGTCTGTCATACTGCTGTCTAGTTTTGTCAGTTCTTGACGAGTTCTACTTCTTTCTCGGCGAATTTTACTACGATCAATGACTTTGGAGGTGTCATTTGTAGACACAATTCCAATGTCTTGTAGCACGGATGAGGCAATAACGGCTGCTGCTCGATCTGAGACGCCCGTTCTATCGCACGCTTTAGCCAAACATGGTAATCGTACAGTCATCGTCATTCTTTGACGTTTACTCTCCAGTGTCGATAGATCAGGTTTACAGTGTGACTTAGATAGGGTGTATTCTTCGTCGCTGTTGTCGGTGTCGTCGTCCTTGTCTTCCTCGTTGTAGCTTCCAGAATTGCATTGCTGCTTCGATTGTTCTTGGTGAATGCTGTGTCTTCTCGATTCACAGACTTTCCTGGATATTTTCTTCTGTAGCTTTGTTGTTTCCACCAAATCGATGCCTCCTATAATCATCTTTCTGGCTCCTCTCTGGTCCTCTAGAAACTTTCTTTCTTTGAGTGGTACTTTGTCCGCTCTTTCGCACTTACAGCTCATGACGAAATCTACACATTTGCATTTGCTAATGTCGAAGAGTTTATCTGCGTCTTCTCTGAACTGTTCAAGTTGTTGCTTGTAGTTGTCGTTGTCCTTCCGAGCCTTGTATGGTTTCAAGATTTTCTTGTATTTCTCGTTGTACGGTCTGAGCGTTTCAATCACTCGTCCGTGCGTCACGGTCGGAAGAGACGCTTTCTCCCAAACAAGTTCAACATCAACGCAAACTTTTTTTGATACTTCGGCGAACGGTGGATATTTGTTATTCTTCGTTGTCAGCTGTTGTATTGTATGGATGTAAGCCTTCATACATCAGCGTAGGTGGGAAGAACATTTGTGGGTATCTCGTGTGGCGCGCCAAAAATCACACATGCCGCCTTCTCCCTCGTAATAATTTCCATTCTGAAAAAAAAAAACAATTATTATAAATTGTAAGCAATGTAAGACTATTAAAGAATTTCTGCAAGAAAAAGAAATATCAAATTAATACTGTCACACTCACTTGTCAAACACCTATAAACAGATATCAATATGTAATTAACTTACTTTTAATATCAAGTTTCACGAAAATGATGATAACAGCACAAATAACCTTCAATTCTCACTGCCACATGTGCACTGAGCTTGGCGGAGCAGCCGCGCTTTGCATATTACTCACTCTCCCCCACTCCCAATCTCCCATCCCCTCTGACTCACGGACTGCATATGTTATCGCACCAAATCACTACCATCACTGAAACTAGCATTAAATCAATGTATGGTTAACTAAACTCTTTCTTATCTCACTTACTCACATCAGCTCTAATAATTTGGCCACCCTCTGTAATTGCCATTAATTTACATTCCACACATGTTGTAATCTTAAATGTCAACCTCAAGTATGCAATAACACAGTCTACAGCAAACTAAGCTGTTAATTATTTGCATAAACATGGATGAAAGACCAGCATCTTGGATGACTCCTGATGGGCAAAGCGATCGTTAAAACATGAAATATGCCATATATTAAAATCGCTGGTGGTCAATCAAGCAATGCTTCAATTGTATTATAATTTCACATGCTTGTTTCTAAAGCCCATTGGCAACTTTTCCACACTCAAGTAAATTAAAAATCCAAAAATGATATTTTCACTCCACCTTATTCGACACCTAATAGGTCGGAAAGGAATATATTCAACAACCTAGAGAAATTAGCAGGCCCATTTCGGACTCCGAAAGGTAAAACCTGGAATTCGTAATGGCCTCGGTTAGTGGAGAAAGCAGTTAATGCCCGAGATTCGGGACTGACCTCCATTTGCCAATAACCTGATGCTAAATCGAGGGATGAAAAAAGTTCGCTTTCCCTACGTTCAGAATTGTTTCCTGCATGTTTGGAATCGGGAAACGGTCTGGGATGGTAATGTTATTCAGGCGTCTAAAATCTATACAAGGGCGAGATGTTCCGTCCTTTTTGGAGACGAGAATCATAGGAGCGGACCAGGGACTAGCTGAAGGCTGAATGACATCCTGCTCCAACATGTCCTTGATGTGTTCCTCAATAGTGACTAACTGAGAATGTGGAACCCGATAGGGAGGAATGAAAATGGGTTTGGAATTGGGTTCCAACTTGATTTCAAAAGGGACCAAATTAGTTCGGCCCAGAGGATCTCCGGTTAGGGCAATCACATCTTTATTTCTTATCAGGAAATCGAGAAGTGATTCCATTAGTTTGGGATCCTGTAAAGCTGGTGACTCCTGAAGGGAGTGCTTCAGACATTTCTTATATTCTTCTTTTAATATTGAAGGCTTTAATTCTAAGGAACTGGAAACACGATTTATCGTACTGATGGGGAAATCTGAATCTATTTCTACTGTGGAAACAGTTCCTATTTTCTGATTTGAAGTTAATTCTATAGGACTTTCTCCTTTGTTTAAACAAACAACAGGGATAGGTGAATTCTAACTCTGACTAAGGACTTGGGCAATAAGAACATCTCTTTTTAAATTACTTTTCTCTGTAATCAGAGTACACTCTGACTCTAATAATTTTCCTTGACTGTTAACTACTTTTGCTAGGAAACAAATCTTCTCATAAGGTGCTACTGTTATATGCTCGGTAGGGCATATGAAAAATTGTGAATCTGATTCTGGTTCGGCGACTAAAATTTGCCTTATTGGCTGAACTGAAGCTGGCTGACTGGAAACTGCCTAACTGGAAACTGACTGACTGGAAGCTGGCTGACTGGAAACTGACTGACTGGAAACTGACTGTCTGGAAACTGACTGTCTGGAAACTGACTGTCTGGAAACTGACTGTCTGGAAACTGACTGTCTGGAAACTGCCTGGGTTGATCCAACTGGATTCAACAACTGGAACTGATTACCCTGGGGTCTGATTTCTGGAGCGGTTGTCCCTCTGGATGCAACCGGCCGACTTGATCTGCTATCAAGTAGAGGGGGTTTCTATTTCTTTCGGAAATCTGAACTGAGCTAAGTCTATTAGCATTAAGTTGTCTGTCATCCTCGCGGAGATGGTGTGTCCTATTTCGACACTTTACTAACTTTCCGGCTGGGTAAATCTCCCATTGATTCCGGTTAAAAAAATCCATCCCTAGTAGGATGTCTGTCTGAAAGGTGGCGACTGTGTCCACTATACAACATTTCGCGGGGTATACCGCGTTTCTAATTTCTAAATATAACTCAATTTCTCCGTATGTGGGTATGGGTGTGCCCGTAACTCCTCTAAGTTGGCAGGATTGTGCCTTAAGTTCATATTTATAATTTGTACTCTCTAGTACAGTGGTTCTTAACCTTTTTACTACCATGCCCACTCTAGGAATTGGTCCTTCCCTCCACGCCCCCCTTGGAGGGGGATACTTTTGCATTTTTTCATAAACTTCTCAATATTAGCCCATGCTCTCGTTAAGAGAATAACAAATACAATTAGTGTTTTTCCCCAAGGGATCTCGCCCCCCCTGGAAATTACCGACGCCACCCTAGGGGGGCGCGCCCCCCCGGTTAAGAACCACTGCTCTAGTAATTCATCTACGCATTGTTTCTTAATTAACGTCGCGTGTGCTCCTGTATCTAGGAGAGCAGTTAAATCTTGGTTATCCGTACTACAATTTATTATTAAATCTAAGAGGTCCGCACCTATTATCCTGATGGGGAGTTTGTGTGCGTATCTGGGCTTACTACTGTAATTTAGGAGGGAGGAGGTTGAACTGCTGCCTCCAATGTAGGGTCTAAAAAAGGGATCACATGGTCTTCTATGGGAGGACCTGGATCATATTCTACGGGGATATCATACGCTGAAGGGTGTTCTTGAAAACTGTTCTCTGGGGAAAATGATTCCTCCCCGGGTACTTCTACGTACCGAACTAGTTGACCTTGCTGGTTGTATTGGGGTTTATACATGGGGTAAGAGTGTGGGTGACCCTGTGGTCGTGATTTATTGGGTTGGTAGTTCGACTGAGGCTGGGAATGGACTGGTTTCTGGGGATTGGGTGACTTTTGGGATACGTTTTGGGGACGTGGTTGGTTTGGTTTCTGAAAGTGGGGTCTATACCCTGCAGGGGCTTTATCAGCACACTTTTGGCGATCGCCACGGCGATGACCATGTTCGTGACAGTGGGAGCAATACGAGGGGTAATTACATTGACTTATCATATGCCCGAA
>JAJOZX010000938.1:15000-87500 GCA_023014485.1 Bathynomus jamesi
ACCATAATTGTGTTACCAGAATGCGGGACGTGAACCCAACTCAAATGCACCCCACTGACCTCTTTCCCCAACCTCCACCCTTATAGAAAGAGATCTTTAATTAGCTTGATAACTATTTATATTAAGTTTAAAGTTTTATTAGGTATATTTATGAATGAGTAATTAAAATAAAGTAAACTAAGATGTTCATCGTTTAATGTTCAAACTTATTTATAGGAAGGTTATGCTTAAGGAACATTAATTTTTCTGCCTTTTCTGCTGCCAGTCTGTTTCTCTTTTCATCATATATTAATCCAGCACTGCTAAATAATCTCTCGCTTGGTACGTTTGTTGGAGGACAGGCTAAATGTTTCCTTGCAAGTTTACTCAAGTATGGATAGATATTCTGCGTATTTTTACACCAACTAATAGGATTGTCACATGCAGCCAGGCGTTTTTCTTGGTGATAGCTCTCGATCATTTTTACTACATCTTTTGACATCGCGTACGTCTCGTCATCGCTGCTTGACTCAAGAAACTGAGAGAGAGATTCTGTGATAGATTTGCTTGTTGAAGGTGTTGGTTCTGTCACTGAAACTTTTATTCTTTTGGTGGGTGGCGAAGCGACAGATTCAAGAGATTGAAGCTCTTCAACTGCTTTGCCAAGTGATGATTTAACTCGTTCTAATGTACTAGGTGAAAATAACTTAGCTTTGTAACGTGGATCTAAGTAGGTTGCAAGAGAGTAACTTCATACAAGAACAGCCTCTCGTCTTGTCGCTTGCATCACTTTTGCGCACAATGAACTAGTTCTATTAATATAGTAGAATTTGATAATTTCCGCTTATTAATGACGTTTTATCTCAACGGTCCACATCCGCACGACATCCACAGTCCAAAGTGCGGATGCGGATGCGAGAAAATGTGCGGATGCGGATGTGACCTACATCACTATTCAAGACACAGATGAACTGGCTCTCAGTCACGAGACGATTCGGCGTTGGCGATTGCGTCATCGAGGGGAAATCGCCAAAGAAGTGAAGATGACGTTCGATCCCAGTGTCCCGCTCATCGTTCACTGGGACGGGAAGATGGTCTCCGACTTCAGCGGCAAGAAGGTCGATCGCCTCGCCATAGTCGTGTCCGGCGTCGGCGTCGACAAACTTCTCTCCGTGCCGAAGCTGCCTGCTGGAACTGGTCGCGCCCAAGCAGATGCTGTGCTGAACTCGTTGGATGACTGGGGAATCGCTGATCATGTCGTCGGGCTCTCCTTTGACACGACAGCTGCCAACACGGGCGTCGTTTCGGGCGCTTGCGTCTTCATCGAGCAGGGCCTTCACCGCCAGCTGCTAAACCTGGCCTGTCGGCACCACATGCTAGAATTGGTGGCAGAGAAAGCCTTCATCGAGTGCATGGGCCCCTCCTCTGGTCCTGACATTAAACTGTTCTCGCGACTGAAGGAGCGCTGGCAATCCGTCTGCACCGACCAATTCAGCGCCATCTCCAAGGAAGACCTTACTAAGCCGCTGCTCAAGGCGCGAGACGATCTGATCGCGCGTTTCAAGGGTCACATCACCAAGGGCCAGCCGCAGGACGACTACCGAGAGCTCCTGGAGCTGGCGATCATAGCGCTTGGAGGCGTCCCCCAGCGAGGTGTGCGCTTCATGCGACCGGGCGCACTCCACCGCGCCTGGTGGATGGCCAAAGTGATATACGCCATCAAGCTCCACCTCTTCCGGCAGCAGCTCCCCATTAAGGCTCGCGAGGCCCGGGGCATCCTGCGCTTCGTAAACTTTGCGCTGCTGGTTTACATTCCGGCCTGGTTTACGGCGCCCCTTCCCGCCGCTGCCCCTCGAACTGACCTGGCGATGCTCAAGGCGCTGGTTGACTACGACAAGGTGGACAAGGACGTGTCCAAGGCTACCTCCCCTGTGTTTCGACGACATCTCTGGTACCTGAGTGAACACCTGGCCGACCTCGCTCTCTTCGATGACGACACTCCGCTGGAGGAGAAGAGTCGAATTGCGACGGCCATCAAGGGTGTCGAGGGCACCGAGGAGCCACCCAAGCGCATTGCCCTGGACGTCTGCCCGGAGGAGCTCGAGCGAAAGACAGTCGCAGACTTTTGCACGACATCCAGCACGCTTCTTTTCGAGCGGCTCGCGATCAATACTTCTTTCCTAGAGTTGGAGCCGGCTACCTGGTCGACCAATGCGTCCTACCTGGCGGGGAAACGCCGTGTCTCTACGTTGAGCGTTGTCAATGTCCGGGCGGAGCGAGGGGTCGCGCTGATGCAGAACTACAATCTCGCACTCACCAAGGACGAGGAGCAACGGCAGTACTTGATGCAAGTCGTTGAGAAGCACCGCAAAGAGCACCCGAGCGCCCGCAGCGGAAATCCTTAACGGGTTTGGGAGTACTTTATGGTATATTTGAATTTGCTTCATTTTTATAGGGTGTTACTCCTATTAATCCTGTATAACAATGTATAATCGTATATACTTTATTTCTTAGTTATTATTTTGATTTATATGGCCAGTAGGCTCAGTATATTACTATGATTAATACGGAATAGAATGTTTTTTATTTTAATAATATTAAGTTGTTTTGTTGCAATAAAATTGAAATTCATTTAATGATTTTGTATTATTAATAACATTACACACAGAGAATAGTATCCTGCTACCCAGGCATGGTGGGACAAGTTTATTCCAATTAATTATGAAATAATGTTGACCAATATTGTTAAGGTGTTTGCACTGTTTGCTAGTTGCGTATTGTGTTGTTATAAGCTGGTTGCCGGTTGGTGTGGTTTGGATTACAAAGCATAAACGTATTAAGGTGAAACTTTGAAAAAAAACTTTTGAACCGCGACAAAAATATTAATATAAAAAAAAATATTGGAGATGGAATAAACTTAATGCTATGGAAATATAGCTGTGACTGTCCTTTACGCCATGGTATATGATAGCATTTATATTGACATTGTACATGTTACTTTACCCCTTGGAGCTGGAGCAATTTCTTGGAGAAACTCATTACTTCTGACACGTGGTACGCCAGAGATGGTCGATGCGGAACCCCTAAATATCCTTCAATTTGGCTAAAATTTCATATTCAGGGCTTTTTCACCCAACCTAACAATCCCACAGAGGGCCGTCCTAAAAATCAAAAAATGATTTTTATGTGGCACTCTAATATATATATATATACATTTCAACTGCAAATAACACGCAGTATAAATAACGTAAATAACGACGCTTGTATAGGAGAACATTCCGCGCAAGATGAGAAGAGAGAACGAACAAATGAAAAAATGAGGTAACCACCTCGGAATCGAAACCGGGATCTTCCGATTGCCGGTCAGATATGATAACCGACTGAGGACCATGGTGTAGTGGTTATCATATCTGACCGGCAATTGGAAGATCCCGGGTTCGATTCCCGGGTGGTTACCTCATTTTTTCATTTGTTCGTTCTCTCTTCTCATCTTGCGCGGAATGTTCTCCTATACAAGCGTCGTTCTTTACGTTATTTATACTGCGTGTTCTTTGCAGTTGAAATGTATATATAGATACGGCATGCGGGAGGTGCCCCCTCGGGGCATTGGTTTCGGCGCTTATGTTAGGAATTACGACTTCTGATCGACTGAGGACCATGGTGTAGTGGTTATCATATCTGTCCGGCAATCGGAAGATCCCGGGTTCGATTCCCGGGTGGTTACCTCATTTTTTCATTTGTTCGTTCTCTCTTCTCATCTTGCGCGGAATGTTCTCCTATACAAGCGTCGTTCTTTACGATATATATATATATATATATATATATATATATATATATATATATATGTATATAGTTTAATAACAAATAAAAATAAATACGTATAATAAATAAAAACAAACAATAAATTAAAATGGCGCAACAATTAGCGAGAATTAATAATAAGTTACAATATATATTAAATTGGAAGATTAAAAATTAAATGATATAAGGTATAAAAGTATAGACAATAAATAAAAAATAAAAACGGTTTAGGTAAAACAGAATTGAAGGGGTTCTTCCAAAATTGTTAACGTAATGAGAAACTAATTGTACAGAAGATTGGGAATGGTTGTCTGTTGAAAGAATTCCATATTAAAAAGATGGAGCCGGGCGGAGTGATGGTGGATTTCTTTTAAGAATTTATTTGGCAATGTTTAAATTGAAAGCGGAACTGTAATCGTTGAGGGTTGGCTGGATACTGAGGATATAAAGGGACTCAATTATGCGGAGGTCGATTAGTTGGTTGGCTGAATTAATGATTTTGAAATTGGAAGAAAGTAACTTGTGGTTGTGAAGGTGGCAATAAGGGATCACTGCCACCTATTATAGTTTGTATCGAATAATTTTATTTTATGTACCAAATATAATATTACTGTACCTTCGCGTACATTCGAGTGGAATGTGTTTACATTTTGTATTTTTGTTTACAATTTTTTTTCAAATTATTGAATTGAATTGACTTGCAATTTAAGATAGAGAGTTTAAAGAGAGTTTCTAGTTTATAGAAATACGTGATAGCAGTTCAAGTCAGTAGGTTGCATCCAGAGGGACAACCGCCCCAGAGATTTATAGAAATACTTGATAGCAGTTCTATTTGCAAGTTAGTCCCAAGACAGCTGTAGTCAGTCCCAAGACAGCTGTAGTCAGTCCAAAGACAGCTGTAGTCAGTCCCAAGACAGCTGTAGTCAGTCCCAAGACAGCTGTAGTCAGTCCCAAGACAGCTGTAGTCAGTCCCAAGACAGCTGTAGTCAGTCCCAAGACAGCTGTAGTCAGTCCCAAGACAGCTGTAGTCAGTCCCAAGACAGCTGTAGCCAGTCCCAAGACAGCTGTAGCCAGTCCCAAGACAGCTGTAGCCAGTCCCAAGACAGCTGTAGCCAGTCCAAAGACAGCTGTAGCCAGTCCAAAGACAGCTGTAGCCAGTCCCAATAAACCTTAGCCCCCCCTGCCCATGGCCTAAACCATTAGAGGTACAGTAAAACTAAACATACCTTACAAAAGATAATTTAATCCTGCATTTAATGAGAAACAATTAAAACTTGGTGTTCCCGCCATTGGCTTCCAAGACAGCCTGAATTCGCTTTGGGTAGCTTGCCAAAGGTGACGTGAATAGATCTTGATCGTTACGCAAATTTGCTAAAACAGTTTCAATATGTTGCGTCATTGTATCCTTCGAAAATCGATTTGCTGCAGGTTCTTGAAACAAGAGACATTCAATCTTGTCTTTTATAACTGATCCAATGTGTTCACAGACGTTCAGGTCAGGAGAATTTCCTGGCCATTCTTCATTTCCAAAGAAATCGATCTCATGGTTCCGCAACAACTATTGAGTGGCTAATGCCTTAAAGCAGGGAGCCTTATCGTGCAGAAGTGTGACCTGATCGACATCCATAACATTGTTTGGGTTTCTTAGAAAAGGAATGACATGCTGGGATAGAATAATATCACGAAAATACTGTCCATCCCAACTCTGACCATTTGGCTTCAGCACCCACATGAGCTTCTTTGCAGTGAACAAAACAAACACACCAACACAGTCTGGACTTTTTAATAATTCGCGATAATGTTCGTTGTCATCGATTTCATCTGGTGTTGTGGCCCACACGCGATCATTTTGGTAGTTAGTCCGACGTGTTACGTAAACAAAAAATTCATCGGAGACAGCTAAATGCACGAAATCATCCACATCCCAATCTTCAAGATAATGGGCAAACCACATTCTGTCATCGATGTTAAGTTGAGTGCAAGCCAAGGCTTTAAACCTTGCCTATGACGGTACAGTCGAATGATCTCACCACTAACGATCTTTCCTCTCAACACTTCGATCTCTCTAGAAAGTTCAGCACAGCTGTTTTTCCGCTTACGCGTACCGCTTTCAATGATGTCCTTTGTTTCCTGAGAGAGTGGCAAATTTGGGCGCCCAGGTTTGGTTGTATCCATTTCACATTCATCCAAAGTTTTATTCCAATTTCTTTTGACGAAGTCCTCACTTCGCAACTTTTTGGCAACCCATACACGTGTTATAAAGGTGGCTCCAGCATCACAAGCATCCCGAAATGTTATTGCTCGTATGCGATCTATCACACGTTGCCTCTCCGAATCACCAATTAATTGAGAAGTCATTATATTATCACTTTATCAGCTAGAGTAATTTTAATACCTGCAATAAATAAAGAATTTTATATATTTTTATAATCACTAAAAACTATTTCGATATAATAAACATGTAAGCTGCAAATGGGGGTACTAAGGTTTTTTGGAACCCCTCATAAGAGAAAATTAAATTCAATCTGAATTGACCGGTTTGTGTCTTTAGTTCAACCTTCCTTTTTTTGTTGTTGTAAGAAGGATATTGACCGATTTGTCTCCTTTTTGCATGCAGTTGTTACGCATATAAATATATAGGTGAAATTATATATTTTCTTGTAACAAAAACAGATTTACTATTATTTGTAACGATTTTGATAATTATTGTAATGTATATGTGATGACAATAGTTGTGTAATAATGAATCGATCATGTCCCAATGACCTTTTAAATTACTATGCTGAGGAACATGCCGTCCCTCCGTTTTGTTCGAACTCCTTTAAATTGTGTTTTCAGCAGTGTGACAAGCACTCTCTTTTTTTGATGAGCAAAGTGCTCACGAAAAGACGTATTGACAATATCAGACATATCTCCCCGCGTAGTCACTCAAAACTTTGTTTTTTTATTTTATTTTATTTTAACACCCCAACCCCAGTTGAACCCAGTGTCAACCAGAGAAATGGTTCAACCATGGTTAATTCTTCTTTGGCTCCTGTCAAACCACAGTTTAACCATCTGTTTCCTATCGCCCAGTTGGTCCAGAAACCAACCAGGAGCCTCTTTGGTATTGCGGAACATTCCTCAGTATCAAACGTGATAATTCCAAAGTTGTGTTTTTTATTTTTTTAAGAGTATGGACCCTATAACCTCATGTTAGTTCATTATAATTTATAATTAATTTCTATTTTTAATTTGTATTCTTCATTTTCTTTATTCAATTAATATTGAGCAGTTGTCGTTAAATTATTATTATACCATCTGTTGAGGTATCAAACGAAAATTATAGTCAATTTGATACACTCATATATGGCTACGAACGTTACTAGTCGAATTTAATTCCATGTTAAAATTTAAATTTTAATACCGCTAGATTTACTTTCATTACTTGTAAGATCCTCTAAGTATGTTTTTTTTCATTACCTTAATATGACTGATTTAATTAGTAAAATCTATAATCCGAATTGAATTTTATTACTTTTGACACATATTCGAATTCATTTTCCTCCCAAACCACAAATCATTTTTACATTAAAACTCATACCATACATCGACATTGAACTTAAAGGATTTTAAAAGATTTTATGACCCTAAATCCATTTCAAATTATTATACATTATTTTTATACTTTGTTAATTCGAAAACTTTCCGAATCCCTACACATACACACGCATGTATGCACACTATATATATATACTATATACACAAACTTTATTCTAAAATCATTGGATATCACGATAAACTTTATTTAACTGCGTGTAAGTGCTAACTATGCTATTCAATCTTAATCATTTTGCTCATGCATTTATTAAGTTATTTTAACCAAAGCTAATCTGTTCCTTAAAGTGTATATATAAATATATATATACGGACATAATCCTAATCCACCAATGACCACTAATGATCTAGTTCTTCAAGGGATGAACCAATCACTCCCATAATCCACATACTCAATACTCATGTTCTACGTACACGTATATATACGTATGCGCGTTTACGTATAACTTCAACGATAAATCCCTTTTCCCCATTTGGACATATCACCAACCACTACACTCTGTAGCTAATACACACAAATACACATTTGACCACAGGTCTATACATCATCCATTACGTAATTCGATTTTTGCCTACAATAGTCAATAAAATTAGATTATAGATTGTACGATCATGGTAACTGAAAAATTCCTGAACTTTAAAATTTATATTTTTCCCTTTTACCTACTATTCATTATGTATGTAATTTTTCCGACAGAAAAATAAAATTTTGCTAAAAATTTAACAATATCATTGTTTGTCTAACTTAATTGTTTGTCTAAATTAACGTATTAATCCTTTTATTCTGTTCGCATAAATTAAAGTATTAATCTTTGAAATTTTATGATAACTTTCTAAGCAAGTGTCATGTTAAAGATTTGATTACGGTGCGTTGTACTCAACCACCCGAACTCACTTGTTCTGTATAAAATTTGTATTGTAAAGAAAAATTCGTCATCATCTAATTTGAAATCGTTAGGATGTTATCTTGTATTTTCTCAATTGTATTGTATTGTATTGTGTTAATATCATTTTTAAAGAGGAGAGCCCTGTAAAAATGAACAATGAATAATCAATATTCATTTTTACAAAAGAAACCAAAATCGCTTGAGCGAGTTTGGACAGAATTTCGATTTTTGCTTTTTATTTTTTTTCAGGGTCACAACCATACGACCTACCATTTCTATGGTTTAGTCAGATCCATGTTTCCATTTTTCATTTGGTAGAGAATTTATTATAATTAATTATGGTTGTCCTGCATCTAACCCTCATCCCTAAATTTTATTAGATTATGCATACACATTGCATATGGCATGATTGGAAGCCTTGTTTGTACTTTATTCATTACTGTATTCCTCCAATTCATCTTTTTCTAAATTCTCCCAATAATGACTTGTACTGTACGTACAAATTAAATAACTATGACGTCATAAAGTAACTTAATTCCCCTCACATTTTCCCGTCATTAATTTCCCTTCATCATATCTAGTATACAATGTATGGAAATTCTTTAACATAATAATAAAAACTGTACACTCTATACGTCATCATTTATATGTTGTTCAATCATACATCCATGTCCTTTCTTGATCTTTATCTTTTGTTAATTTTATTAATTATTCATTCTCCTACCTATTGTCTACTGACGCCCTATCAACCTATCAGTCCATGTTTACTCGTGTGTATAGTATGCACACAACCTATTGTGTTACGTACGATATGTGTACAATACTTTGTGCATTCGTACATGTCCCCTGATGATCATGATTACGTACATAGTTACGTACATGTAAATACGTCCACATGTATTCCGTTTACTCTTTCTTTTATTTGTTTAATTCCTCGCAAGACCGGAACTGTACGCAATTCGATAATCACAGCATAAATTGACATCTGAAAAAGTAAACATTTCCTCTCAAAACATTATCATGTATGATACTGTATGTGCCCATGTATTTTATGTTATACTCCTAACATCCTGATTGTCTATAAGTATGAAACACTAAAAACAAACCAAAGCTATAATTAACTAATAATTTAATATAATGTAATGTAATAATGTACTTAATAACGTAGTAAAATGTACTTTAATGGAATTGTAATTAACGATAATAAGTAAATATGAATTAATTGATAATTATAATCATAACTGTAATAAACCCAAAATTACAACGTACTCAGTGATGTACTTAGGATTGTACTTAATGTACAACCCAACATTATGTCGCCATTTAGGAATATACACTCGGCAATATTAGTATTATATTTTTTTATTATTATTTTTTTCATTGGGATAAATTTTGGAGTTATAAAAAATGAAGTCATGTTTTGCCTTAAACTTTTAATTATTTGCTCATATACATATCTTAATATAAGAATGCCTAATTCAATTTCCGTTCTAATTAACTCGGCGGATCAGGAAAAACAGCAGATCTAATATATGCGGTTTAAGCTAAAAATATGGCTTCCTCTTCCTATATCCTGTTTATCTGTTTTAACAATTTTTTTTACTTTATTTTTTTAACTTGTGCAAATATAAAACAGCCCCTTCAATATTTAATAATGATGATGTTAGTCGAATCGGGGTGTATAAACCCCAACCATTTCTTCCATATGCATTCTGATCCAACCTACGAGGCTGAGCATTACTTGTAACATTTCAGCAGTAAATCACAGTAAGAAACAGTCTTTAACTTCTCCTTCGAGCCTTGTTCTCTTCAGAGAACTTAATCATTAAACTTCCCCGATACGTTACAAGAAGAATCGGAGAAACCTCAAAGAATTTAATAAGCCTCTCAGAATCCTCCGAGCCACTATAGAAGAACTCGGAGAGTAGTATAAAAGAAACTACTGCAAGTAACTGATCCATTGCTGCCTCCTAACCAGAACCCCCGTCGATTTCGAACCGACCCAGGCCACAGACGGAGGGGTTAACATATATATATATATATATATAGTGAAATATATATTATGTATATTGTGTATATATATATATATATATATATATATATATATATATATATATATATATACCCTTTGCTTTGTCCGGAGCGATAGGGCGCGTCCCTCTGTGGCGAATGTGGGAATACACCTTTCATCGGTGTAAGGGCTTTCTCTGCCCTCGTGGACCATTGGACCCGTTTGGGGACCCGGCTGATCTCCTGTTTCTTTTTCTTTCTTTCTCCTTTCACCCATTCTTTCTGGCTTCTCTCTCTTTTTGGCGTTGTTTTTTGGACCTTGATTTTGACCCCTTCCTTGGCCCTTGGGTGTGGGAGGTGGTTGCCCTGCACCCTTGTCGCTTTCCAACCAAACCTAAACCCTGTCCCTGCCACTTTTCACCGCGCGTTGGATGAGAGTGGCCGCCTTTCAGGCACAGGGACTGGGTACGGGTGTATCTCCCCTGCGTGACGTCTATCGGCGGTGGGACCAAGTGTGCCCACGATTCGCCTTTCCCTTGTTGGAGTCGGTGGTGGCTGGATGCGCGCGGGGGATGAAGTTCTCTTTTGTTTCGCTGTGGATACTTCTGCCCCTCGGCTTACGACTACTGCTTCTCATTCTCGGACTACTCCTTCTCTCAACACTCGGGTGGTGGGCAACCAGGCCCTCGAGTCCTTTACCACTGGAAGACCGCAACCTAATGGGGTTGACCCCCGTGTGGAAGCGGAACGCTTGCACTCTCCTTTTACGTTGCCGACCCCAGTCCGTCCCTCGACTATACCCTTGGACCTACACACTCTGGAGCAGGGGTCTCGCCCCAGCCCACTTCAGCCACCTTCGAGCAAGTCAAGTTCCACCGAGGACTTGCCCCCACAACCCGGCTTATTGCTCTCCCCATATGCCCCCCTCACCTGCCGTCAGCCCACCTCCCCACGGAGAGAGCCTCGCGGCGGAGGGGGGAGCCGGCATTCACGGCCGTCCTATCGACCGTTGAATATCCCAGTCCATTTCGACTCTACAGCCTCCCTCTCCCTTCCAAGTATCCACAAATTCCTGGTGATTCGGCCTACATCTGGGTCCCTCCCGACCAACTCTGAACGGACGTTCTAGGCGATCCGAACCCACAGCAACTCCAGCCGCTATGACGTACGCCCACAGAGGGATGGCTCCCTTCTCGTAAAATCACGCTCAGCCGCAGAGACGAAAGCCCTACTCTCCGTCACTGAGGTCCTTGGATGCTCGGTGTCCGTTTCCCCACACCCTCGCCTGAACCAGAGTCAGGGCACTATTTACGCCACCCGCCTATTGTCGTCGCAGTGAACGAGCTCCTGGAGGACCTCGCACCCCAAGGAGTCACTAAGATCTATCGTTTCACATCCCGACAGGGAGGCACCCCCTCCCCCACCCCACGTCTGCTCCTTACTTTCAATACACTAATCCCCCCGGCCGCATTGTATGGGGTATGGGAGACCGCGCTCATGCGAGTTTTCTATCCGCCCATACATCCCAGACCCGACCCGTTGCTTAAATGCAATAATTGGACACGTTAGCTCCTTGTCGACAGCCGCATCAATGTGTTCACTGTGGACGACTCGCTCACCCTGACAGGTGCCCCAACACACCCAAATGCTCCAACTGTGAAGGCGCACACCCCTCTTCATCCCGAATGCCTTTTCTTCAAGTTCGAGAAGGAGGTCCGAGGCCTACAGGTGACGGACTTCCTTAGCCCCCGTGAGGCACGAGACAGGGTGCGGAGTCGGGAGGTGAGGCCGGGGGTGTCCTATGCCGCTGCTCTCGGCTCTATCATCTCGGCACGCCGCCCTGGCCTGCCGCCGAAACCCCCCCCAGCCACTGCTCCCTGTTCCCCCAAAGAAAATCCTCGCAGGACCCGACGGTCCTGTCCCCCACCATTCCTCCTCTTCCCGCACCTCACCTGCCACGAATCCCCCAGAGTCTGGGACCAGGACACCCAGGTCCCATCCACCTCAAACCCTGCCTTCCCAGTACCCCTGCACACGCCCGAACCTGCCGCCCGGAGCAAGCCGTCGAGGCGGAGACGCCGGAGCGTGTCGCCAGACCCTCCGGCCTTCCAACGTCTCTCTCCCTCTTCCCCTGACCAAGAAGACGGCTCGGACCCTCACACCGCCCACCACGTCTACTATGTCCATCTCTCCCCATCGCAGAAGTCCCACCACTCTACCCCCACAGACTCTGACAATAGTGGCTGAAATCCACGACCCGCCCCGTACGACGGACCCAGTCCGAACAATATCCTCCCCCGAGGATCCAGTGGATGCGGCCCTGGCGCAGCTGCACGGTGTGACCGAGGGAAGCTCGCGCCACGCCCACGAGTCTATGGATCTGCCCTTGCCTCCTGGTGCCATTTTCTCCACCCCTCCACGAGACCACTCTGGTTCACCTCCTTCCACCCCCATCGTACCTACCCCCAACCCCCGGCCCCCTCCTTGTCAGCTACCCTGAGTACGCCCTCCCTCCCACCCGCCCGGTCCTTTTGGTACCCCTGTCACCACCTAGGAGTCCGCCGTGAGACCCCGGACAGGCGGGGTAGCGCCACTTTTGGGGCTAACGTGCCCCCTCCTGGCCCGACCATAGAAGCCCGTCAAGCACTTCGACCCTCTCAGCCCACGATGTTCCTCTGCCTGCCGTGATCCACGCCTCCGGTCTCGCTCGGCCGACTCGACCCCGCAACCTCCGCGGGGTTCGACAGGCCGACCGATTCCTTCCCTGGTGAACGGTAGATAGCCAGCCATGCTCCCGACCAGCCTTCAATTTCGCGAACTCCAGATCTCCCTTCACACTCCAACCTCCTAGCGCCTACACCTTTACCCATCCCCCTTCATCAACTAATGGATCCCCGAAAACCACAATAGTCCACTGGAACTGTCGAGGAATATTGCGAACTATGAAGGCCTTAACTCCTGATTGCCACTTCCCGTCCGGTGTGTGTCTGTCTCCAGGAGCTAATCCTGGGGACCAGGCCCATGCCCTGCCCTACTGGTTATTTTTGCATCGCCACCCGCCTCCTACCTGCACTCGAAGGGGAGCTGCCATCCTCGTACACCACGCAGTCCCCTTCTACAATCTCTCCATCCGGTCCCCGCTACTGGATAGACAGTACACCGTCTGCTCAATCTACCTCCCCCCCACGCTCAAGTCTCCCGCGACGACCTGGTGGAAGTCGTGGAACAACTCCCAGGCCCTTCCTACTACTGGGCGATTTCAATAGTCGCCACCCCTTGTGGGGCGACACACACACCACCTATATGGCCCCAACCCTGATATCCGTCATGACCGAGCTCTCCTTCGAGTGCCTCAACGATGGCTCTCCTACATTTACCATGCCACCACCTGCACTCCATCCTGTATAGACCTGTCCCTCGTTTCAACTGATGCCCTCCTAGACTTCACGTGGCAAGTCCTCCGAGAGGACCATGGAAGTGACCATCTCCCCATTCAACTCACCCTCAATCGACCCGACCAGACTGTTCGGGTACCGGTAAGGTGGGTTACTACCAACGCGAATTGGGCCCGCTTCCGCGACAACATATACCACCCTTACAACTGCCCACTTCCCATCCATCGACGAGTGCATCGCATACTTCGAGTCCGTCGTTCTAGCGGCCGCAAGCACTAGCGTACCACAATCCTCCGCCTACCCCCGCGCCCGACGGGTGCCTTGGTGGACCCCGGAGTGCGCGGAGGCCGTGCGCGCCAAGAAGAAGGCAACTCGGCGCTTCTACCGGACGCGACTCCCCATCCATCGCACGGAGATGCAGCGGGTCAGGGCCATCGCCCGCCGCACAATGAAGACAGCGCGCCGAGCCTCTTGGCGTGCCTTTGTGTCCGGCATCACCGCCAACACACCTTCGGCTACCATCTGGAAGAAGGTGCGGGGTGTCGAGAGGCGACATGTCCCCTCCCGACCCCCGGTCCTCCGGACTAACGACGGACTCCTATGTGAGCCCAAGTCGGTGGCAGACCACCTTGCTTCTACCTTCGCCGCCGTTTCTTCCTCTGCAGCCAATTCCGTACCCGCCCCTGACGATAGCCCCTCTCCACCGTCCATAGACAGCACCTACAACCGATTGTTTACCATGCGTGAACTACAGGCGGCACTGGCCTCTCGACGATCCCCTTGTCCCGGTCCGGACGGTATTCCGTACGGCATGATCCAGCACATCCACTCTACCTTACAAATTTTCCTGCTAGACCTATACAATCGCATATGGATAGAGGGCGCCTTCCCCTCTAGGTGGAAGGAGGCCCACGTCATCCCTATCCCCAAACCCGGCAAAGATTCCCTGGACCCCACAAACTACAGACCAATCGCCCTGACGTGTTGTGCCTGCAAGATCCTCGAAAAATGGTCGCTACGCGATTATCGTTCGTCCTTGAACATACAATTCCTTCCCGTCTACCCAGTCCGGCTTCAGACAATTCCGCTCCACCACTGATCCCCTCCTGCTTCTCAGCCGAGACATACAGGATGCCTTCGACAATGGACAGTTCGTACTGTCAATTTTTTTTGACATCCAGAAGGCCTATGACACCACCCGTCGAGCAATGATCCTCGGTCAGCTCCGACATCTGGGCCTCGTCGGAGCCATGCCGACCTTCATCAGGGCTTCCTTCTTCCCGGACCTTTAAAGTCCGGGTGGGCTCAGTCCTCTCTGACACCTTTGTGCAGGAGGACGGGGTCCCACAGGGAAGCATCCTCAGTGTTCTCTGCTTCTCCGTCGTGATGAACACGGTCTCACAATGCCTTCCACCCACCATCCGCTCTTCCATTTACGCGGATGACCTTGCAATCTACTTCGCAGGGCGAGAACCGTCTGTCGTTCAACGCAAATGCAGCTCGCCATCTACCGGGTGGAAAGGTGGGCGACGTCGGTGGGTTTCCGCCTCTCCATCCCTAAGTCCAAGTGTATGGTCTTCAGTAGAAGAAGACCCACAACCCTTCCTCTACCCTCTGTCACATTATACGGCAGTCCTCTTGAGGTGGTACCCTCCACGCGTTTTCTGGGCATGACCCTAGACCGACGGCTCAATTGGGTTCCCCATCTCAAGCACCTAAAGCAATCCCTTCGACGCCCCCTCGCTCTCCTGGATCACCTCTCTCACACCACATGGGGTGCAGATCGACGCTCTCTTCTTCGCCTTTACATTCCATAGTACAGTCGAAGCTGGACTATGGTAGTGCAGTTTACGGTTCAGCCTCCAACGCCCGCCTCCGTATCCTGGACCCGGTACTTAATAGAGGCCTCCGCCTCGCCACCGGTGCTTTCCGCTCCTCCCCAGCCTCCAGCCTCCATGTGGAATGCGATCATCTCCCTCTCGCCCTCCGACGGGGTCTACTCCTCATGAGGACATACCTCCGTGCACAGAGGCTACCTTCTTCGCTTCTGGGCACGGCGGTTTCAGAACTACCACCTCAGGGACGGAGCTGGCACTTCACTGAAGCGGTCCGCTCTTTCCTTGATCTTTTCAACATGCCCCCCCCTCAGTTATCCCCATTTCATTCAGCATCTACCCCCCTGGATCCTCACCCCTATCAAGTTTTGCAAAGATCTGTGTCCCTACCGAAGACTACCACGAGCGCCATGATATACAGGTCACTCTTCCGCGAACACGCAACCCAACACCCGGACGCAGTCGCCATTTACACGGATGGTTCCCGCTCGGAAGCTGGTGTGGCCTCCTCAGCGGTGATTCTGTCCCAGCCGCTTTCCCGGGGCGTCGGCCTGCCCCGCGAGGCCTCCGTTTTTTCGGCGGAACTTTTCGCCATTACGGAGGCCCTCGATATTGTGCGCACCCACTCTGCCAGCTCTTTCGTCATTTATTCGGATTCCCAAAGTGCACTTCTCTCCCTAGAAAGATTTAACTCCCCTCACCCGCTCGTCTGTACCATCCAGCAAACCTTCCACTTTTAACGACCTTCCAACACAAGACAATCGCATTCTGCTGGGTCCCGGCTCATGTCGGCATCCAGGGTAACGAGGCGGCGGACCGCACAGCAAAGACGGCCTGCTCACTGCCGGCCTCCTCCCGACCCCTCCCTTCTCCGACTTCTTCCCGACTTTCCGCTCCCACTTCCGCTCCATATGGCAGCGGGAATGGGACCAGGCCACACAAAATAAACTCCACACGATCAAGCCACAAATAGGATACTGGGCCTCCTCATTCCACCGGTCCCGCCATAAAGAAGTAATCCTAGCCCGTCTCCGCCTAGGCCACACCCGCATCACCCACGGACACCTTATGGCGAAATCGCCAGCCCCGCTTTGCCCTACCTGCCATACCCCTATCACTGTCATACACCTCCTGGTGGAATGCAAAGTTGTCCGCTCTTCGTCGCAGGTGTTTCCCTCTCTCGGCCGAAAATCCCATACCGACCGCCTACGATCCATACTCGCCGACGGCCCCCACTTTTCAACGGAAGCGATTCTCTTCTTCCTTACTCACTCCCATCTGCTCCATCGCATCTAAAACCGTACCCCTCCTACCCACTATCCAGCGACTGACCCTTACTCACTCCCCTAGTCTACCACCCCCAGCACAGTAACATCACCCACTCACTGCCTCGCCGAGATATGTACCGCTTCTTTAGGTACGAATCAGCGGTAAATCAGAGGAAGAAAAAAAATATATATATACACACATACACACACATATATATATATATATATATATATATATATATATGAGTGAAATATATATATATATAAACCGAAGGCCTTTCACAGTCTATCGAGGGGTGAAATACCAGCGTGGGAGTGGGCTTGGCTCCATTTTTTCAACCATACTACGCACGGCTGTCCCATTGTTGAAGAGGGGTGCCAGATATCTCGGGAGGAAGGCGTTACAATCAGGTTTTAACGCGGTAGAAGACAGAGTGGGTTGAACTAAACCTAAAGAAGCTCTAAAAAAACATTTAAAATGTACACAGGAGGAAATCAAAGATGGAAAGAGAAAAATGCGTGGTGGTGGAAAGAAGAGGACTGTCCGGAAGAAGGTTACCAACACGTGGCGCTAAAAGTAAAAATACACCGAAAAAAAGAAGTGTTCTAAGCGTATGAAGCCTATGGCTGATCATTTTTTTAATTGATATAAGCTGAGGACACTACTCTCACGAATCATAGGCTGATTACTACTTGTCGAGAGAGTTGTCACTATTTCTGACTCGTCATGGCGCGATTCATCCATCCATGTAGCTCACAATGTTGTAAGTCGGAACTGTCCCTCTTTGATTTGCCCCCTACACATGTTTTTATTGAGCATAGCGACTTTATTACAATTAACCCATTAAACACAATTAGTTCACCGAGTGCCCCTATAGAATTCGTGATACCCAGCTCAAGCCCATACTTTTTTGATCCAAGCTCCATGCACATGTACGCTAAACTGCGTATAGCCTATTCAGATGGAACGGACTACGATGATAGTTACTGTGCATAACCTAAAATCAACTTTCTACACTCCGTATTCAGCCAGTGTGAGGTGTATTTAAATCAGGTTAACATCTCGGCAGGAACGGACTATTACCACCTACGAGCCTACCTGGAAAATATCCTCAACTTTTCAAAAGAAGCGAAGGATACCTTTTTAACAGCCGAGGGCTATTACACTGCCCAACACCAATTTTGCTGATTTAATTCTAACACCTGTTGTTAGGTAACTTTGGTGTGCTGATTTCAAAAATCACCTTAGTTTTTGCCTATCACGTCATGTTTTCGAGCAATCAAATACGGAGATATCGCATTTTGGCAGGGTTATGCCAAATTTTTTTTCTTTTCAAAAAATAAGTTTTTACATACTCAGAATCAGCATGGAAAAGTAAACAATTGTGCAGGGAGTGAACTTTAATATACAATGGTAATATTGACACAAAGTGATTAAAAGTGTTTAAATAAGCAAAAAATGAATCCATGATCATGACGTCACGCTCACACCTGGGGAAATCAGAGATACCCAAGATTTTAATATGTTGTACATGACCTTTAGATTTAATGCACAGATTTGCGTATTCCACAGATAAAATTTTAACAACAAAACAGCCGTTAACAGGTCTCAAAAATCATCAATTTTGATAAGTGCCCTTCATGGATCACCCAAAATAGGCATATTGCATTGCACATTGCACGAAAACCTGATGTGATGGAAAAATCTAAGGTGATTTTTGAAATCAGCACATCAATATTATCCAGAAACAGGTCTTAGAATTAAATCACCAGCAAAAAACGTTTTTTTTGTTGGGCAGTGTTATCAGACTAAAGACGAAAGTAGTATAAAGGATAATTTTAAAATTCTAAAAAAAAGATATAGGTACGAATGTTTTGGACGTCTTCATACAGACTTCACGTTCCAATAGAAACTGCTTATGAACGGCATCGACATGAAGATAAAACTCAAGCGCACAAATCCTGAGATCTGCATAAATCTGAGACCTGATCAAGAAGAGGGCGCAAAACCCCTTGTGATTCACATAATGGAGACATATTTGCGTGTACGGTGAGTGAAATTAAGTTCCCGAAATATGTAGAAATTGGAAAAAATTTAATACACGCAACAGTAAAATACCCAATTAACAGAGTACAGATCAAGCTATACACGGTGCCTGCCGGGTTGGCCTCAAAGCAGCTAGAAAACGTGGCCCTGGGAGTTCTACCTAAAAGGTTAATTGGAATGCAGGATCACGCTTCGACGAATGGGAAATGTAAAATGAGCGCCTTTAAATTCGAGAATTTCGGCCTTAAAAATATAAGTCTATACGTAACTGGCGTTGCATTGGGCGGGTCCATGGATACGGACTACTCATCAGACGCCCATATTGCCGTTGGCTGTGATGAGCTTGGATTGGCGTAACGCAGAAATAATTTTTCGAACAGTTTAACCTTTACCCATTTGATATCACCCCCGTCCTATCTGCTAGTGTAAATACACACTTAAAGCCACAACAAAGTGGGAACATCTCAGTCAGATTGGAATTCGCCGACCCTATACACGCGCCTATTAGTGTACTGGTGTACGTCGAATCAAAAGCCCTAATAGAAGTTGACCGTTTCAGGAACGTGGTCACAGACTTTTAAAATGGACGCGAACACACTCCAGAGAGTAATGAAAAGTGACCGAATCACACGCTCCAAATTTATTGGTGCGTTTGCGAAGAATGAAATATTGAAATTGTCAACTACGAGAGATTGATGTAGTCTTATTGTCAACACCGACATCGTTGGTAGTGAAGGGATTCATTGGTTTGCAATCTATCTTAAAAATAGGGAAAGAATGTACTATTTTGATTCACTTTGCACTCAGCCCTGGAGTGACCCTGTGGTTGTACAATTTATCGAACAGCTACATGTCCCTGAAATTGTCTGGAATCCTTACCGTTTCCAAGGATATTTTAGTAATACCTGTGGCATATAATGTCTTTAATTTCTCCTGCACATGTCACGTGGGAAGGGATGTATAAATTTTTTAAAATTATTCGATTTGTGCGACACTGAGATGAATGATGAACTGGTTTGCAGACAGACAAAAAAGGTTTCCATTTGTACGCACTCTTTGTATTGTGTAAAGTTTTACGTAATATATATATATATATATATATATATATATATTTGTAATAACATTGTGTAATGTTTTACGTGTAATAATATATATATATATACACATACATTTGTAACTATATTGTGTAAAGTTTACGTGTATATATATATATATTTGTAACTACATTGTGTAAAGTTTAACGTGTATATATTATATATACGTAATATATTTGTAACTATATGTGTAAAGTTTTACGTGTATATATATATATATATATATTTGTAACTATATTGTGTAATTACACACTATAGTTACAAATATATATATATATATATATATATATTATATAGATATAGATATATATATATATATATATTACACGAAAAACTTTACACAATAAGTTACAAATAATATATATATATATATAGATATATATATATATATATATATACATATATATATATACACGAAAAACTTACAGTATAATTACAAATATCTATATATATATATATATATATATATATATTTGTAAATTATACTGTGTAAAGTTTTTCGTGTTATATATATATATATATATATATTATATATATATATATATATATATATATATTTGTAACTATATTGTGTTAAAGTTTTTCGTGTATATATATATATATATATATATACTCTATATATATATATATATATATTTGTAACTATATTGTGTAAAGTTTTTCGTGTATATATATATATATATATATATATATATATATATATATATATATATATATATTTGTAACTATAGTGTGTAAAGTTTTTCGTATATATATATATATATATATTTGTAACTATATTGTGTAAAGTTTTACGTGGGTATATATATATATATTTGTAACTATATTGTGTAAAGTTTTACGTGGGTATATATATATATATATATATATATATATATATATATTTGTAACTATATTGTTACAAGTTTTACGTATATATATATATATCTATATATTATATATATTATATATATATATTGTGTAAAGTTTTACGTGTATATACAGTGCCCGCGAAAAGTATCCGATCACTCAAGAAAATACAATATTTTCCCTTGATATTCAGAGACACATAATTCACTTTCTATTTGTTCTAGCGACATCTGGTAACTTTGAGGTTGCTCGCTGATATGAGAGCTATCCAACGCATTCTCAAATTAGTGTTCTGGTAGCCTTCGTTGCGGGTGGCTGTGTCTCAAAGTTGTCAGATTTCACTGTTTGTGTAAATTTATTGATATTTTGTTATTTTGTACAGAAAGTGGTGTAAATAGAATTTATATAAGTGTGCTAAAAAACAACTTAAGTGTGATTGTCGAGGTGCTATTGTTGCTTTGCGTACATGTGGGAAATCACAGAGACAGATAGCTAAGGAATTAAACATATCCCAAAGTACCGTTAATTTATGGGTTTCACGGGCTAAGAACAATGCCGGCCTAACCACGCCAGTCCCTAAAAAACGATCTGGCAGACCGAGAAAAACAAATTCACGAACAGACAAACTTATGAAACGTTTAGTATTGAAAAACCCAACAATAACTGCGAAAGAAATAAAATTTAATATGAATAATTTGTTATCTGATGTTTCTGAACGAACTATCCAGGAGCGGCTCCAAAAGAACTCGGATTACCATCTCGCCATGCTGCTAAGAAACCGTTCATTAATGAAAAAATGCGTAAAAAACGTGTCGCATTTTGTAAAAAATATATTCATTGGACTGTTGATGACTGGAAAAAGGTTTTATTTAGTGATGAGTCGACATTTTTGACATTCAGAAGTTGTCCAAAAAAGGTTCGCCGGCCCATTGGCTCAAATAGGATGGACCCTAAATACACCCTAAAGACAATGAAACACCCTCCAAGTGTGATGGTTTGGGGTTGTTTCGGTTACTATGGGCGTGGAAACCTATATTTTCTTCCGAAGAACACAACTATGAATGGTGCACGGTATTTAGCAATGCTACAGGATAAACTTCCAATGGCAATGGCAATCCAAAGGACAAAAACATACATGCATGATGGTGCACCATGTCACAGGGCCAAAATAGTGACAAAATGGATTACTGACAATAAATTTGATATTTTGGATTGGCCTGGTAATAGTCCAGATCTCAATCCGATAGAAAATATGTGGCTAATAATAAAAAATAAGGTTGAATGCCACGACACTGGCTCAGACGAAAAATTACAAGAAGCCATCAAAAAGGTATGGTGCAAGGAAATATCAGTGGAAGTTTGTCAAAACTTGATTAAATCCATGCCAAAACGTCTAGAACAAGTCATCCAAACCAAAGGACAGATGACAAAATACTAATATAAGGTTAGTATACATTTAAACATTGTTTTTTATGTAAAAAATACAAATTTCCAGGGTGATCGGATACTTTTCGCGGGCACTGTTATATATATATATATATATATATATATATACACACACATACATTTGTAACTATATTGTGTAAAGTTTTACGTTAATATATATATTTGTAACTATATCGTGAAAAGTTTTACGTGTGTATAAATATTTGTAACTATATTGTGTAAAGTTTTACGTGTGTGTGTATATATATATATAACTAAAAAATTTCTCCATTAATGTTAGTCTTATTTAATGGACGCTAGTTCTGTAAGCCGAACTGTACTAAATCATGCTTTCTACCATATAATCAATTGAATGAAAATACGTGTTTTGTTCTTGACCACAAAAAACTTACATTAGTTTCTCGATGACCTGGCATTCGTTGGACCGGATGTGAGCCAATACCTCGACTTTGGTATTCAGATCACTGGTCTGGCTGCGCAGTAAAACCTCCAAATCATCGTCATTTATTTGCGTTTCATCAAAGCTCTCGCGAAAAGTAGCTATAACACGATCAAGTTCCGCATCGGTCCTTCAAGGAGAAATTAACATGATTAAATAAAAAAGATTAATTTTGAACTGAAGTTAAATTAAATTAAAGTTTAATTAAAGAGATACAATAAGAGAAAATGCCGATTAGGTTGCTTGGCAAATTATAATGACAAAACAGATATCCTGAGAAGGCTTGAAAAGTAAGATTAGCTGGGTATGCTACTCATCGTCTGTCAGCACCGGATAACGAGCCCGGGCAGCAGGAAAATGTGAAAAGTTTTTAGTAATTCTAAAATCCTACCTGTAGGACTTTCTATAAATTTTTAAGTTATCAGTAAGGAAGATTAGGTGGGTGTGCTACCCAACTTCTGCCGGGACCGGGCCTCGACCCCTAGGCAGATATCCTTTCACTTCGTTTTATTACGAGTTTTTATAAATTATAACACTTGTACTGAATGAAGCGTGTCAAATATATCTTATTCACTCTATAGATTTCATCCCGTGTTTTAAATTTTATTTTTTAAATGGATAAATATTTAAGAAGATCTGACTTTATTTATTTATTATTATTATTATTTGTTTTGGTGATTACTTGACTTTAGAAAAAAACAAATGCGAATATTATTTTTTAATGTATATATTCTTCGTTTGTTTTTCTTATATTATCGAATGTATATTTCATGAAATTAATTCCAATAATTTGTCTAAATAAACAGAATGATGTAATGGTGTTTTATTTACTTCTTTTGGTTTTATATATAAAAGTTATTAAGGAATAGCTGGGGGGATGGGATTATAAACAATGCACCTTCAATAAATATATATAAAGTGGCTGCCTTCTAAGTAGACTGACGGATGTACGTACTTGTGTATGTACAATAATAAGAATTTCGCTGATTGTATAAAAACGTGTTGAAGAACAATTCTTACTTGCTAGTGTCTCTTCACATGAAGGTCAAGTTGGTGGCCCCGCCTCTAGGCATGGTTTGGTCGAACAGTGAGTTGCGCTCCACCTGGGTTCGAGACCCGGTGATGATAGGCGTTGTGTAGTATTTCTAGCTAATCTTCCTTTTAAACGACGGAGGGAATTGTTTCTGTCGCTGATTGTAAAATACGTGAAGAAGAACAATTCGTACTTGCTACTGTCTCTCTTCACATGAAGGTCAAGTTGGTGGCCCCGCCAATAGGCATGGTTTGGTGGAGGAGCGAGTTGCTCTCCACCTGGGTTCGAGACTCGGTGATGGTAGGCGTTGCGTAGTATGTCTAGCTAATCTTCCTTTTAAACGGCGGAGGGAATTGTTTCTGTCGTTGATTGTAAAATACGTGATGAAGAACAATTCGTACTTGCTAGTGTCTCTCTTCACATGAAGGTCAAGTTGGGGGCCCCGTCTCTAGGCATGGTTTGGTGGAGGGGCAAGTTGCCCTCCACCTGGGTTCGAGACAGCGATGGTAGACGTTGGTGACCAATGAGCGTGCATATAGTTGTGTGTGTGTGATATTAGGGATTTTATGGGGGTATAGTCACGGAGTGTACGTGCGTTTGTATACGTTTTTAATTGGTTCGAAGGTTATTAATAAATTGGGAACCTGAATTGTTAAGAAGATATTTTTTAGATTTTTTAAGGCAGATCATATCTTCCGTTTTTAGTGATGATAATAGGGTGAAGAAATAAATATTAATCTCATGGAATATTTATATTGTTTATTTTGATTTTTAGTATTCTCAAATCAAAGAATGACTGTAAGGAGAGTCAGAGAAAAAATAATTTTAAAAATAATTAACATTGATGGGAGGGGCGGGTACGCATTCGTCATCAAAGTTTATGGTGTCAAAGTTTATTACCCGTGCTATATATATATATATATATATATTAATATATATATATATATATATATATATATATATATATATATATATATTTGTGCGTGTGCGCGTGTGTGTGCGCACATCTTGTGTTGGCTTTAAAGTAATACCCAATAAATAAATAAAACTCAATTATCAAAAGCTTCATAAAATTCTTAATCAAAATTGATTGAACTTTAAATTGGAACAAATTATTCTAGTTTAAATTAGAATACATTATTATTATTATTATTATTACTGATCGATAATTTTAAACATGTGCTAGCTGGAATGCATACAATAAAATAAATTATTAATTGATAATTGAAGATTCTCTTTCGCGTAATAATATGGGAATTTGTGGGCGTTTGTGTGCGCCTCTTGGGTGTTCAAACGTTGTGTTTAAACGGGTGATGAACGAGGGAGTTGGCGACCTATGAGCGTGCATGTAGTTGTGTGTGTGTGATAATAGGGGCTTTATGGGCGTATAGTCGGGGAGTTAACGTGCGTTTGTGACCGTTTCTCGGCCGTCTTAACGTTGTATACACGGTGCCAACTGGCTGATAATGCCTGGAGGCACTGGCTTCTACGCCAACTGGCGGATTAGGACTTTATAAGACACCGGGTGCTCGGAGGAATTTTCAATATGCGTCTGGCAGGAGCCAGGTGAACACTCTTCTCTCGCTTAGGTTAGGGCTTAGGTTAGGTTTCCCTTTGGAGGCGTGAGGCCGTCCCAACTTCTCCCCCAAAGAGGTCAGGTGGACTCCCCTAGCTTGCTGGGGGAGTTCCCCTACCCCCACCCACCATTTTTTGGCACCCTGAGGGTCTTGCAACAAGGGGGGAGGAGGATTGGCACTCAATGCAACACTGATCAACATTTGCAATTGCATTGAACTCTCTCCTTTCGCAGTCATACTACTGGCTGGCTACTAAAAGTCTGCGAAGTGTATTCGCAGAAACATGATATTCTTTTTAATGTTACAAAAACTAAGGTTATGCAATTTCATTATAATAGCTATAATCAGCCAGCTGACAGGTTTAAAATGAGAGGTGAAGTAATTGAAGAAGTACAAGAGTTTAAGTGTTTGGGTCAATCTATCACCAGCTCCTTGAGTGATGACTCGGATATAAAAAAATCTCGAAGCCTTTGTGCTAAAGCGAATATGACTAAGGAACTTTCGGTTCTGTACAAGTGAAGCTAAAGACTCTCTCTTTCGTACTTTCTGCAGTAATATATACGGACAGCAACTCTAGCTGAATTATAAAAAAGGTTCTGGCAGAACTCTAAATTTGCTGTACAAGTCTTTTAGACTCATACATAAATTACCACCGAGATGCTCAACTTCGCAAATGTTTGCTACCCGCAATGTCCCGAGCTTCCCGGAGGTAACAAGACGTGCTTAATACAGTCTAATGCAAAGAATTAAAAAATCAACCAACCCGATTATCCAAGCTATCCATGAGTCCTGCCGTTTATCTTCTAAGGCCTAAGCTATGGAATTCTTAGCACGAAAACGTCTGTCTGTATCAACACTTAAATTCAACATTACTGTATTATTTCTAATCAATTGAATACATTTTTATCCTTAGTATGTGAACTGTCATTGTATTAATAATATTTGTCATATGGACTATAGTCTGCCAATAAACCTTTTCATTTTCATTTTCATAAAATTTAGCTCAGTATACTTCTCTAAAAATTAATATCGTATACTTTTTGTTAATTTATTGTATAATTTTTTAAATATCGCATAATTTTTAAGGCATTACGTTAATATAAAAGTTTACTAGGTAATTTTAAAACAACCTGTATACGTGTAGGCCCATATATAAATATATTTTAAATAACCGCAGAGAAAATTGAAACCTCCGCTCCGAGCACTTTCGAGTTTATTTATTTTATTGGATGAGGAGAGTGTAGACATCAATCGACCTGGGAAGTTATCCTGGGGAGACGTTAGGCAGAAAACGGAGTGCTGCATTTCCCGTTTCTCCT
This sequence comes from Bathynomus jamesi, assembly GCA_023014485.1. Classification (NCBI taxonomy): domain Eukaryota; kingdom Metazoa; phylum Arthropoda; class Malacostraca; order Isopoda; family Cirolanidae; genus Bathynomus; species Bathynomus jamesi. Next base: position 41,577 of record JAJOZX010000938.1, read on the forward strand.
GTCACTGTCCTCTTTAGTTGATCTTTTTCCGTGCCTCATCTACCCTGTGAGCAGTCCATGCTCTCAAACACACACTGCTCCCTCTATTCTTCACTACACAGTCTTTTCAAAGTTTATATATATAAAATATATGGCATCGTGGGGCTCAGAGACCTTGATTTTAGCTCTTTCCTTTTTATATAGGAGTATTTTTGCAGGCGATCGCTCTTGCCCCCTCGTTCCTACAAAAAAGAAATAAATATATACACGGTGAACCAAAAGTAGGTGGACAGTAGGTTGAATACGGTTTGTGTTATATTATATTATAACTATGGTGTTCATTATAACTATGGTGTTTGTGTTATATTATATTAAATATTATAACTAAATTTATTTAAATTTTATTTTGTATTATAGTATACAAAAAAATTAAATATGTATTCTCAAAATAAACGTTATCATTTACTGTCCACCTACTTTTGGTTCACCATATATATAGCTGTGACTAACAGGTGCATGACTTATACTCCCCGTCGCTGGTATGCAAGTCCTACACTTATCATTTCTCCAATCAATTACACAGGCCTGCAAAATTGAGGGTCCTAAAAACTTTTTGAAATTGTATGCTGGTTTTATAGGAATTTGGGGTGCTAAATCCAAAAACGTCCTCAGATTTGCTCCATCACGTATAGTTTTTTCACAATTTGCTATGACGTTTTTATGTTGTAATATGTTACTGAATAAAATAAGTAGTGAAGAATTACCACATGAAACCTATTTCCTGACCATTTCTGAATATATTTATTTTAAAAAACTATAAAACATGGATACTTACATCTTTACTTAGTGGAATGGCTTAGTAGTCCCGTTTTCTTTTGCCAGTGAAGCTGCGCCTGTTGCATTTCCTTTTGTGCGCTGCTTCCGGATTTTCACGATGCAGCATCCAGCAATAATCCCCCATCATATTAACGTTCCACCGGCCTTGGTATCTCTTTTCCATCTCCTTAATGTCTTGATGGAAACGTTTCCCTGTTCCTCACTTACTGCACCTAGATTTTCTGGGAAAAAGTCCAAGTGTGCATTCAAGAAATGAATTTTGATACTCATTGAGCATCCCAAAGCTTTGAATTTCTCCAGCATGTTTTCAACAATGAGTGCATATTCAGGGTCCTTATTATTCCCAAGGAACTTAGTAACCACACTTTTGAAGGAATTCCAAGCCTCTTTTTCTACTTCAGTCATCGTAGACAAGAAGTTTTCATCTGACAACAGTCTTCTAATGTCTGGGCCTACAAAAATACCTTCTCTTAATTTTGCTTCTGATAGGTTAGGGAACTTCTTGCAGAGGTACTTAAAGCATTCTCCACTTTTTTCTAATGCCTTAACAAACTGTTTCATAAGGCCTAGTTTTATATGAAGAGGTGGTAGAAGTACTTTCTTTGGGTCAACAAGATTTTTACGCAAAATATTCTTGCTTCCAGGTTCTAGAGATCTTCTTTGTGGCCAGTGTTTTTGCTCCCAGTGTTGACTCTTTGCTCTGCTATCCCATTCACAAAGGAAACATGGGAACTTAGTATATCCTCCCTGCTGCCCCAGAAGCATGCACAATACCTTAAGGTCTCCACAAATCATCCAGTGATGATCATAATATTTTATCTTTGTAAGAACCAATTCCAAATTCTCATAACTTTCTTGGAGATGTACCGAGTGACCAACAGGTACAGAGGCATACTTGTTCCCATTGTGCAAAAGAACAGCTTTTAGACTTCTTTTAGAAGAGTCGATGAAAAGTCTCCATTCATCCGCTTTGTACTCAATGCCAAATGCCTGTACCAAACCATCAATATCACTACAGTAAACTAAATTGCCCTCATGTGAAAAGTAGTGAATAAACTCCTTTTCTCTCTTCTATACAAATATATCGATGTTCCAGCTGATAATAAATTTCTTTCTTTTAATCTGGAGCCTAAGAGTTCAGCAGATTCCTTGGATAATCCCAAATCTTTCACTAAATCGTTTAGTTCAGATTGAGTGAACAACTGGGGGTCTTGACTTCCTATATCACACTGAAATTCTTCATGATCAGTATCTGAACCAGAATTACTAGGCAAATCTTCCAATGTTTCTGGTGGAAGCGGAACTGGAACTTCTGGCCCATGAGGAACAGGTCGAAAAGCTGATGGAAGATTTGGATAGAATATGGCTTTCTTATTTTTTGAGGTATAGCCTTTAACATCACAAGAGCAAAAATAGCAGTCATCACAGTGATTTTTTGGCTCCCTCCATACCATTGGCACACCAAATCTGAATGCTTTCTTTTTGCCTTTACACCATTTCCTTAGATCATCTACGCAAATAAAACAAACTTTGTGTAGTGCCCATGGTTTGTCTTGGTCTCCTAGTTTCATTTCAAAGTAGGCATGGTACACTTGCCTAATAAAATGTTACGTTTCTTTGATGTTTCTTGATCACAAATTCCCCGCATATGTAGCAGAAGCTGTCGGGACTGTTGACACATCCACGGCTAGCCATGATTCACAACTTACTACAGTACCCAGAACACAATAAGAGTCTTGAATTTAATTTAATAAAGGCTAAATAAGGCTTTCTTAACACTATCAAAACACGCTAGTTCGCTGATATAAAACACAAAAAACACTCAAAATCACTGAAAATTCGCTTCGGATGAATCATTGTGCGCACGTCATGAAATCTGAGTAACAACTGACTCATACGGCTTGGCAACCCAGTATTTATAGTATCTTAGAAGTTTCAAGTAATTTCCGGAAATCTGGCATTTTCTCGAAGTCGCTTCACAAAAAAATCGAATTTGTGAAATAACTTTGTGTCGTATGACATTTTTATTGTGTTTTTCGAATTCAGCACACAAAAATACATTGTAAACAGCTAAAATTATGAAAAAAGTTTTTCCATCGCAGGCCTGTGCTATTAAACTATCAGAAATAAAACTAAAATATAAATATTCCAACCCATTGCCTTATTTTGGTATATACTGTACTTAAAGAACCATAACTGAAATGAGGGTTGATTATATATATATATATATAATATATATATTATATATATATATCGTGTGGGCAAAAAAAAGGGAGACCTCGAATTTTGGCTGTAAAATCCAAAGTTATGATCAGATTTCAATATGTTTTTCACACCCCACAACTAAGTACATTTCCTATACGGTGAGCAGATTTCAAAGAAAACTAATGAAAATTACGGATTTGGTGAACATTTCTTATGCCACTGGAAATTCTTCATTTACACGACTACTGCATTGACGGGTCGGCAAAAAAAAAAAAGGGAGACCTTTTAAATCCTTCATATCTCGGCAAATACGGTACATAGAACCATGAAATTTTAGTATGTTAGTACTAGTTAATTTTATGGTTTGTGTGGCATCTTTTAGCATTCTAACTTAGAAATTGGATTTATGGCAAATATTCCAGAAAAATCTTGCTAATCATAGGTTCAAGTTGATAATTAAAGCGATTTTAATTAACGTAAGCCAACTGCAGGAGGATTGGACAAGCTTCTCAAGAAAATCGATAAAACTGGATATATCAAAATACTACCAGGTAGCGGTATTAAATTTGGCCATCAAACAGTCCTCATTTAAATGATGTCGATTACGGCCTTTGGGAAAATTTGTCAGAGAATTTATCGGGTCAAAGTAAGAAATGTCGCTCATTTACGACAGTTTCTGGAAAAATGGGATGAGCGACCGCAAGAACAAATCAATAAAGCCATAGATGAGTTCCGTCCTAGACTGAAAAAGGTTGTAGAAGTTAGTGGTAAACATATTGAGCAGTTTTTTGACATCAAGGTAGCACCATATGTGAGTACTTTGTAACATTTTATCTGCACATACAATGCAGTAGTAGTGCAAATGGAGAATTTCCAGTGGCATAAAGAAATGTTCAATAACTCCGTGATTTTCATTAGTTTTCTTTGAAATCCGCTCACCGTATAGGAAATTTACTGAGTTGTTGGGTGTGAAAAAAATATTGGACTCTGACTATAACTTTCGATTTTACAGCCAAAGTTCGATTTCTCCCTTTTTTTTACCCACCCGATATATACGAGGGTAATTCAATAAGTATCCGCACTTTTTGTTTTCACAATTTTATTTTCACATCTGATAGATTATAAACACATCACTTCTCAACATAGTCTCCCTGTTTCTCAATACACTTAGTCCAGCGATCTACAAGCTTCCTAATGCCGTCACAAAAGAATATTTTTGACTGTGTGCGTAGCCAGGCATACACCGCCTCCTTCAGGTCATCATCGCCTTAGAATCGCTGACCTCTCAAAGTCTTTTAGTGGTCCAAACAGCTAAAAATCCGAAGGTGCCAGGTCTGGATTATAGGCTGGTCGAGAATGAAAACTAGATGAAACCTGGATCCATCACTATGAACCAGAAAGCAAACGACAGAGCATGCAATGGAAGCATCCAACATCTCCCGTTGCAAGGAAGTTCAAAGCGCAGCTGTCAGCAGGTAAAGTTATGCTGACACTGTTTTGAGATACACGAGGCCTTATCCTTGAACATTATCTAGAGCGTGGAACTACAGTAACAAGTGCCTCGTATTCTGACATGCTTTGGAATGAGTTAAAAGCAAGGAATTCGCACAAAACGGAGAGGGAGCTTGTCGGAAGGTATTATTCTGTTACACGACAATGCGCGCCCTCATACCACTGTACAGACTAGAAAATGCCTTCAAGAACTTAAATTTGAAGTTCTCGACCATCCAGCCTACAGTCCAGACCTGGCACCTTCAGATTTTTACCTGTTTGGACCACTAAAGGACGCTTTGAGAGGTCAGCGATTCCAAGGCGATGATGACCTGAAGGAGGCGATGCATGACTGGCTACACACAGCCAAAAACATTCTTTTGTGATGGCATTAGGAAGCTTGTAGATCGCTGGAATAAGTGTGTTGAGAAACAGGGAGACTATGTTGAGAAGTGATGTGTTTATAATCTATCAGATGTGAAAAAAATTGTGAAAATAAAAACTGTGGATACTTATTGAATTACCCTCATATATATATATATATATATATATATATATATATATATATTATATATATATATATATATATATATATATATATATATATATATGTGTGTGTGTTTTTAGATTTTCATTTGTTTCGAAGAATTAAAAATGCAGTTTCGGTATAAATTTTATTTATATTTGATCAACAGAAAGGTAATGAAGTTATAAAAGGGTACTGGAATCCCCAAAGGGGTGATCAAAAATAACATGAATTTTAAATTTGAAAATTAAAACTACATTTACCTTTGACATAAAAAATTTTAATTTATGTAAATTCAGTATATAAATTCTTTTTAGTGTTTAAGTAAAAAGAATAAATATTTTGCTGAAACAACTTCAATAATAATAATAATGAACGAGGAGGGCCAGAAATTAACATGGCGCTCAGGCCAGATAAATACGATCCTTTGCGCTCCCTGATTACATTACCATCATCATTGGTGATCAAAACCCCGCCCTCATGGTCTTCACTTCGCTACTATATGGTTAATTCAGGTGTATCTTGAATGTTACCAGAAAAATAAGCACAAAATTAAATGACTGAATTAACAGTCAAAACTGGCTGTCACGCAGTTTGTCTGTTTCAAATAACAATATGAAGAACAATAAGAAGAAATAAATAAATAAATATTTTCATTTATAATTGAATGGTATTAACGAATAACTACTCCTAGTTATAAAAATCTTTCAGTGCTAAATCTAAATATTCGAAGCATACTTACGAACTATAACTACTTATTCGCCCTTTTGAAAACTTCTACAGTCAAATTTAGTGTTATAATTCTCACTGAAACCTGGTTAAATAGAAGTAGTAAATACCTGTATAATATAGATAATTACGTTGCTTATCATACTGTAAGAGATGGTCAGGTTGGGGGTTGAGGGGTATGTCTGTGTGTGTGCATAAAACTTACCACTCCAACGAAGTATTTTCTGTATGTAATAGTGATACAGAAAACTAATTGTTAATGTAAAAGACAAAACTAATGTATCTTCTGTTTATGCAAAATATAAGTAGTATGAGCGCAAAAGGAGAGAGTGCACTGCAATTGAAAATGTTGCTCACTGTTGCAAAGGATGTTGGCACTAGTGCCAACCCCCTTGTTGCAAGGCACCCCAAAATGGGGAGGGGGTTGTTGCAAGAGCAACAAGGGTAATGCAACTTGGAGGCGGAGTTATCTCCCAAGAGAAAGAGAGAGGAGAAGAAGAGAGAAGAGAGGTGTTCGCTTGACAGGAGCCAAGCGCATATTAAGACTTCAGCCGAGCGGCCGTTGTTTTATAGGTCCCTAATCAGCCAGTCGGCCTAATCAGCCAGTGCCTTCAGGCACTATCAGCCAGTTGGCACAGTGTGTACCTCGTTTTGACACGTACACACCAGTCTATACGCCCATAAAATATTACGCACACACGATTATATGCGCAGGGTTCGAGACCCGGTGGCGGCGCCTCCTTCCACGGTCATTCCCCCCTCCCCCTTCTCCCCCTCTCGCTCTCCCTCTCTCCAATCCCTCAAAACCGGTCACCCCTGCTCCAACGCAGGGTAAGTGGTTCAGTCGTGACATCGCTTCGGCTATTCGAAATAGGAAAGTCGCGTATAGGAGAGCGAAGGCCAGTCGTTCCCATGAGAACACTGAGCCGTATGTCCGCCTGTGTAGGGAAGTGAAGGCGAAGGTTAGGCTAGCGAAACGTAACGAAGAACTACGGGTGGCAAGCCTCTGCAAGGGGAACCCTAAGGAGTTCTTCAGTTATGTTAATAGTAGAAAGCCCATTAGAAGCATGTTCTGCAGACCTCTGACGCGGACATCGCTAATGTGCTTAATGAGTACTTTGCGGAAGTGTTCACCAGGGAGGACACCCGCGTCATCCCCGAGCCAGGCGTCAGGCACGAAGGTGCTGGCCTGGATAGTATTCGGTGTACCGCGACAGTCGTTGCCGATAGAATAGACAAACTGAGCCCGTTTAAGGCTCCTGGGCCAGACCAGTTCCTCCCCAAAGTGTTGCGGGAGGTGCGCTACCAAGTGGCTTCCCACCTGGCTACAGTATAACTACATAGTTAATGATACCAATCCGTACAATATTGCGAATGATGTGCGCGTACTTAGAGTATGTTTCCAAGCCTTAAGAAGAATGTACATAACCTGGTTCAATTGCAATCCGCTGCAAGCCGCAACAACGTTCGCGTCATCGTGCTTTAACGTATTGAAAAGCTACTTCATGCCTAAAGACACATAGCCGTCTTTCCCCTAAACAACCCACGCAGTTATGGGTATAAGGCTATTTGCTGACTCACACATCTACAACATTAGACAGGAGTGTTCATAAAACATGCTCACAACACGGAGGAAATGTCAATTAAAATTAACGGTCGTGTTTTTTGAGTAGACTGAGTGAGGGAGGACTCGTGCACTGGTGTTCAGAAAAGTTTTAAGATTAACCGGAAGGCAAATTAACATTTTATTATATGGCTAACTTAATCTTAAAACAAAAAAGAAAAATTTAAGGGACTTCCTTTTAGCTATTGTATTCAAATCTATGATTTGATACCGATATCTTAAATGAGAAAATATAATGTTGAAACTTAATCAAAATAGGTACGATACTATGGTCTAAAAATATGCGGATATTTAGTGCAAGGGTACGACTGATTCTTCCAGTTGTTGCAGAATGGTCCTCTACTACATAGGGAGGTAGAGGGATGCAGCCCACTCTGCTTCTCCTAACCTTCTTCCCAAGGAGATTTCTCTGAAATTGTCAATCTTTATTTACCTTGGGGCTAATTTTAATTTAATGCTAGTAGCTAGGTCTATAAGTAATTGTAAATTTTAATATAATAGAATCACGAGTAGATTCTAAAAGCTGATTTCCAGCTCTAATATTTCATTGTTTGGTTTTGAGAATCTTTGAATTAACAAATTGGCCAGATAAAACTTTGCAATATTAAACTTATGGCAAAAGTTGCCTGTGATAGTTCAATATGATAGTAGTTCAATATGAGTATATTGAACTAAATATGAAATATGAAAAATATATTTGGCCGAAATTTGATTTTATACGAGATCCTTTTTAAGAATCTGCATAAATTTAATTACCCTACCGAGCTCCAAAATCCAAGAATATAGAAAATTTCTGCTTTTGTCGCCCTTTATTTGAAGAGAAGACCGGTCGGAAACGGTCGTATTATAAATTTTGTAAAATGGATTAAGCTTAATTAGGGCCTACCCTAACTGATTAAGCTTTAAATTCAAGTAACCTGGCCAAATTAGGTCGGTTATAATAATGTAAATTTATAAATATTCATCCATATACAAAATTTGAAATAAATCATAGCCTTATAAGGCTTGTATAAATTTCGTAAAATGGATTAAGTTTAGTTAGGGCTTACCTTAACTAATCAAGCTTTAAATTTATGTAACCTGGCCAAATTAGGTCGGTTATGGTGATGTAAATTCATAAATATTCATCCATATACTAAATGTGAAATAGATCATAGCCTAACAAGGCTTGTTGTTGTCTGGGAGAATTAGCCCTAAACAGCAAAGGTCAGAGTTAACTACGAATCATTGAAATGACTACGGTAGTAATGAAGTATTGAGGAATCTCCAGTTTATTTTTACGGTTATGACTGCTGGAATTGATGATAAAGAGTTATCATTAATGGGAAGTATTGTTTTAGTCTAATGCATCAAGTTTGGCTTAACAATCCTTACCGTCACCATTTAATTCCTTCTTGGTTCAGTGACTGCTCTTGTTTGAAGATCTTAGGGTCAGGACTAAGATAGTCACGACCAGGGACCCCATATCTCCTTTCCGCCGATTTTGTGGTCAAATTCTTTGTTTTACCCCTCCATGATCCTGTAGTCTTGCATGGGGAAAAATTTATATCTCCAGTGGCGGTTGCTTGCACGTCAAAATTCTTGTTCTCTGGAAAACTACGAGTAGCAGCGAATCTGTCTGAACTGAACTGCACTGAACTGCTCTGAACTGAGGCCTCTCAAATCTCGCTATTTTTCGAGGCGTCTTCTGCTTTTCAATTCTGCCTCTTCTGCGCAGATCGTTGCGCATTTCCTGGAAAGGGAAAAAATTCTCTCTCACAGTATTTATTCTTAATTTTTTATGGCTCCTATTTTTCTTGTAAGGGGTTCCAAAATACCTTAGCCCCCCCTATTTGCAGCTTACATGTTTACATATAGCGAAATAGTTTTTAGTGATTATAAAAATATATAAAATTCTTTATTTATTGCAGGTATTAAAATTACTCTACCTGATAAAGTGATAATATAATGGCTTCTCAATTAATTGGTGATTCGGAGAGGCAACATGTGATAGATCGCATACGAGCAATAACATTTCGGGAAGCTCGTGATGCTGGAGCCACCTTTATAACACGTTCATGGGTTGCCAAAAAGTTGCGAAGGAGTGAGGACTTCGTCAAAAGAAATTGGAATAAAACTTTGGATGAATGTGAAATGGATACAACCAAATCTGGGCGCCCAAATTTGCCACTCTCTCAGGAAACAAAGGACATCATTGAAAGCGGTACGCGTAAGCGGAAAAACAGCTGTGCTAAACTTTCTAGAGAGATCGTAGTGTTGAGAGGAAAGATCGTTAGTGGTGAGATCATTCGACTGTACCGTCATAGGCAAGGTTTAAAGCCTTGGCATGAACTTCCAAAGCCAAGAAAAACTCAACTTAACATCGATGATAGAATGTGGTTTGCCCATTATCTTGAAGATTCGGATGTGGATGATTTCGTGCATTTAGCTGTCTCCGATGAATTTTTTGTTTACGTAACACGTCGGCCTAACTACCAAAATGATCGAGTGTGGGCCACAACACCAGATGAAATCGATGACAACGAACATTATCGCGAATTATTAAAAAGTCCAGACTGTGTTGGTGTGTTTGTTTTATTCACTGCAAAGAAGCTCCTATGGGTGCTGAAGCCAAATGGTCAGAATTGGGATGGACAATATTTTCGTGATATTATTCTATCCCAGCATGTCATTCCTTTTCTAAGAAACCCAAACAATGTTATGGATGTCGATCAGGTCACACTTCTGCACGAAAAGGCCCCCTGCTTTAAGGCATTAGCCACTCAACAGTTGTTGCGGAACCATGAGATCGATTTCTTTGAAAATGAAGAATGGCCAGGAAATTCTCCTGACCTGAACGTCTGTGTACACATTGGATCAGTTATAAAGGACAAGGTTGAATGTCTCTTGTTTCAAGAACCTGCAGCAAATCGATTTTCGAAGGATACAATGACGCAACACATTGAAACTGTTTTAGCAAATTTGTGTAACGCTCAAGATCTATTCACGTCACTTTTGCGAAGCTACCCAAAGCGAATTCAGGCTGTCTTGAAAGTCAATGGTGGGAATACCAAGTTTTAGTTGTTTCTCATTAAATGCAGGATTAAATTATCTTTTGTAAGGTATGTTTAGTTTTACTGTACCTCTAATGGTTTAGGCCGGGGGTTAAGGTTTATTGGAGCCCCGTAGGTATTGACGATGATTTTAAATTTCAGGTTCGGATGTTAAAGTCTCTAAGACGCATGAGCTTTCTAAACAAAACAAGCTTTACAAGCATATAATTAATTTTCCAATTTAATCTGAGGTTTGTTTTGTTTTTTACGGTACGATACCGTACCTTGTTAGGTAGAAAAACTTCAGCCATTTTAAGAATTATACAATAAAAAATTTGCTTAGGCAAAGTTTTCAACAACCGGTGAGAAGACGATGTACTCTTTTACCAGGGATTGGTGACAGGGATATCCACGCGCTGAGTGTGGAGTCACAGGAGATATCCACGGGAGATCCCCCGCTGATAGTCTTGCATGGACACTTACCAGAGATCAACTTATATGCTCCCAGTTCACTTACAAGGTACAGTGGGAACACGAATATGATGCGCGGTTGGATTCCGATAAACAGTATCGCGAAGAAATAAGAACCATCAAAGGTTCAATGGTAGTGAAAATGTCGAGATAACCTGTTTAGTGGACGCACAAACCCCTTCAAACTATACTTTCCACCTCGGGAGGGCGTGAAACTCCATTCCTACGACTTCTGTTCTTTATACCCCTACGTTATGAAGAACTCATACCCAGTAGGCGCACTTGAAAAACTGGTGTGGCCCACACTACCTACCATCGAAGACTTCTCAAATAATTTGAACGAAAACTATTTTGGACGTTCCTTTGTTGATTTTTTCCCCCCTACCGATTTATGGATACCAATCTTACCTTTTGTCATAGACCACAAGCTCATGTTTCCCCTGTGCGTGAAGTGTGCAGAGGAGAACAACGGGGAATGTAATCATACAATCAGCCAGAGGAAGATCAGAGGCGTTTATACAGGTACTGAGCTGTCCCCAGCCATTCGTCACGGCTACAGAATACTGAATATTTATGAGGTGTGTAGTAGGGTGGAGTGAAAATATTAAACCGTCTTGCCTCACTCATGATTTGATGTATTGACCCTCTAGGCGTTCTAAAAAGATAATATTTTCTTTTTAGGACCCTCCAGCCGCCGCATTTTTGCCGAAAACAAAATAGCGGAAAGTCATATTTTGAAAGACCCCTAGTATAATATCTACCTTTTTTGAGAGAAGATATCGTGTTATATTGTGCGTTATTTGGTTATAACTATGATAACGAGTAAATATATTCACACAACACAAGCGATACTTACTAATCACCAACTACTTAAGAACACACAGACACTTACCTAAACATCAGTATCACTCGAGGTCACTGACATCTTGCATATGGCTGATAAGGGATGGGGGTAGGAGCTGCATGCTGCATATTGTAGCATGGGTGGCTACAAAGACCACTGAGTAGTTTTAGAGCTTATATATAATTTGTTTTAACTAATTCCGTGTTTTGTATTTTTTCAGATTTTCATAATGTGATGTTTCTGTAGAAATTTAACCTCAGATCTAAATATGGCAAAATCCCGACGAACTAAACAGTCGGTGAAGCAACATTTTCTGTTCGGAATTCAAAGTGAATTGCCACATACTGTAATGGCTTACCCTGTAATATGCAGTTTGGAAGATTTTTTATTCTACTGAAGGAAGGCTCATCTGCAAAATTGACAAATAATGATATTCTCGAAACGATAGCAGAAGCATTGGTCGAAGTGTGGAAACGTTCATCAATACCCTCAATGAGTAAAAAATCCATAATTACCAAGCTGAAACGCTTTACCGGCAAGGTTACGCAACTCAATCGATCCAAAAGCAGTGCGAAACTTATTGAATTGTTCAAAAAATCATTGATAGCATGATAGCACTCTTTGACATTTGTACCTGTAAATGCAACTTCGTTTCGCACCAAGATTTTGGCTGCCGAAAAAGCGGATGTAAAGAAAAACATATTATTTGTGTTTGTCCAAAAAAATCAAGAATACACAAAGAACTGGAATTCCTTGAGGATCAGAGGACTATGCGAAATATGGTGATTGGAGGTGTGGATGTTACCCTTTCAAGATCTATAGCAAAAAGAAATGCAAGAAAGTTGAAAGAGCAACAAGGAAGTAAGCGAAGAAAAATAATCATGCATGAATAATTCGAAAAGGTAGTCATTGATGATGTGCTTTCATCTGATACTAATACTGATCTCTCTAGCACCGAAGAAAGTTCAACAACTGAGTCTGAATATGAATGCTCCAACATTCAAATGAGAGCCCCTTTACCCAATCTCGCCATGGAAGCCGACAGATTTAGTGTTTCAGATAGGGCTGCATCGGCCATTGCTTCAGCTACTTTGGTGGATTTGGGTATCATTACCGAAAAAGACAGTGACTTTTTTATTGATCGAAGTAAGGTGAGAAGAGAGAGACAGAAATTGAGAAAAACATAACAAGTTGAAGCTGCACAAAGTTATGGTAATATTAAAGCTTTATATTTTGATGGGAGAAAAGACAAGACGTTGGTAAAGACAAATAAAGATGGTAAATGGTACCAGGATATAACTGTTGAAGAACATTATGTACTACTGAGTGAGCCTGGTGGAGAATACCTTAACCATTTGAGCCGCCCTAAATCTGGAAAAGTAAGTGATGTATCTGAATCGTTGCTCACTTACTTGAATGAAGTGACACTAGACCAGAATTTCCAGGTGATAGGGTGCGACAGTACGAATGTCAACACTGGGTCTAAAGGTGGCATAATCCATTTCATCGAGCAGAAGCTGAACCGACCATTGCAATGGAGCATTTGTATGTTACATACAAATGAACTTCCCTTAAGGCATCTGTTTGAGCGATACGACGGGAAAACAACTGGGCCTAGATCATTCAGTGGATCTATTGGTAATGCTCTTAAAACTTGCCATGAGATACCTGTGGTAGAGTTCCCCAATAACGGATGGGGCCGATAGCATCCCAGTTCTAACAGATGAGCTCATAGAAGATTTAAGTAATGATCAACAATACATGTTCAGAATAATTGGGGTCATAAGAGAAGGACATGTTGACGGAAGCCTAGAGAAACTCAAGCCTGGTCCCCTTAACAACTCTAGATGGTTAACTCTAGCTAACAGACTATGTCGTTATTATGTCTCCCAAAAGAATCCCTCCAGAGAGTTACGTAGCCTTATTCTGTTCATAGTAACAAACTATGGTCCTAACTGGTTCAATATAAAATTTAAACCGTATCTGCCTGATGGACCCAAACATATCTTTGATGCGATAAAAAGGTTCAACCTGTTACCCCAAGATATACAAAAAGTTGTCCAACCTTATATATCACGGAATGCCTATTTTGCTCACTCAGAAAATATTCTTCTATCAATGCTGTCAGAAAATGAGCAAAAGCTGGACAAAGTCGCAATCGATCGAATAATACAGACAAGAAAGTGTAAGGAAGCCAAATACAAGGAAAATCAGAGAATTTAGAGTACCAGAATTGAACTTCAAAGCATCACATTGGACAGACATCATCTTCTGGGATAGGATTGATATCAGTGAACCACCTTTCACTTCTAAATTGTGTGATGAAGAATTGCTTGAGTACGAAACAAAATGTTTCAAAGTTGAGTAATACCCCATTCACACACTGAACGTTGAAAGAGCCGTGAAGTTGGTTACAGATGCATCAGCATCAGTAACATCACAGGAATCAAGAGACAGATTTATTAGGTCAAGAATAAAAGCCGCTCTCTGCTCCCCTCACTTGAAACCAAAAAGGATCTGATGCTTCTCCTGAAAAAAATAATAATATTTGAGATGAGCGGGTTTTATATCGCATTCAAATGTAATTGATTTACGGCGTCCAACCAAGTGAGACCAGATACAATTTTATTTCAATACAATGTATGCACAATGGTTTTTTTTAAGTACAGTTTTGCATTATAAAGCGTTTTTCTTCAATTATTTTTTTTATGAGTATATTTTTATTTATGGACAACCGGCTGATGGCCATTTTGCTGTTATGTAAAAATGCGAGAGATGGTTTGAGTTACAAACATTAAATGACTGAATGCATCATTTTTATGTTCTAATACGCAGAAAAACAAGTGAGGCAAATAAATTTGAAATAAAAAGTTGTTTCACTCCGCCCTAGTGTGTAGGTTTCAGAAGCCCCCAACCTCTTCACCAAAAAGTATTTTTTGAAGGATAAGGTACAAGCATCAGTATACCTGCGCGGGGTTGAGAGCCAGAATGAAAAAACAGCATATATCCAGCGTTACCATGATCGTGCAGAAATACAGCTTGAGCGGAAACAAATTGCCCGGAACCCTTGCAACCGCTTTTGTGCAAAGTTGTGCTTAAATAGTCTTTGGAGCAAATTTGCACAGAATAGAGACAAGCGGAACGTCCATCTAGTTGAATGTTTCAACGAAGTGTGGGACTACAACAATAATAAGGTACAATAGAACAGAGATGTCTAGGGATACATCGCGTGTCACAAACATGCATATAGCTAGTTTCATAACAGCTTACACACGCATCAAGATTTGGGGGCTGATGCAATCTCTTGAACGACTGGGTCTGTACGCGGATACAGATAGCGTGATATTTACGGTGAAAGAAAGTAAATATGTTCTCTCTATTGGTGAATTCCTCAGTGAGCTGTCTGACGAGGCTAAGGATAAATATGGAGAGAGAGTATCTTTGCCGATTCTTTTGTCTCAACATGACCAAAAACTTACGAGTTACGTGTGCGAGTCGGGGATAAGTTCAAGTACATCGTGAAGGCTAAAAGCATCACATTAAAGCCTGCGAACCATGAAATCGTCAACTTTAATTCACTCAAAGATCTAGTGATTTTAGAAGTTGACGAAGCTGAAGATGCCCAGCCGTCGCACTTGGTTGTTGGCACTCATAATTTCCGTGCACAGAAGTTGGGAGGTGTGAAGGAGGTTAGAGGGACGAAGGTGTCGTAACACCTACAGGAAACGGAACCAGGTTCCGCGGACCAACGACAGTGTGCCCTTTGGTTACCCTGGGGCGTGAATATTTGTTATATATATGTCGTTTGTTTTAGAGTTTATTTTCTTCTTGACAACAGTTTACAATTTATTTATTTATTACATGTAGTTTAAATAAATTTACATTTCAGTAAGCGTTTTATTTTTTCTTTGTGTGTGTGTGTGTGTGTGTGTGTGTGTGTGTGTGTGTGTGTGTGTGTATACAAGCAGTCGAAGATCAGCTAGTTGTATGCTGTGGGCGCCAATAAAAAGCGGTTCACGTGACTCCGCTTATTAACCCATTTCGAAGGGCACACTTCCTTTCCGTCGTGTTCAGTTGACAGCAATAGCCAATGGTGTCGAGACGTATCTTTTACCAGTTGAAGATTACTCACGTTAACGATTAATTAACGATGGCTGCCGTTAATATTGCATGTTATACATTCCTGAAGTGGTACTCAGCAAAGTCTACAGATGTGGTGAACACTCAAAGAACTTTTAGTCCGTCTTCTTTAAGTCTAACTTAAATCATTTGAAACTGTGTTAGCAGGAGGCTCACTTACTTCATGGATTTTCTGATGAGAGCATTACAAGCTTCCGCAATGCAAAAGACGTGATGGAATATGTTGTGAGCTTAAAATGCTTAAAAGAATACGTCCAATGTGGAGTGAAGGAGTCTACGTTTGCTGAAGAGAAGCAGAAACTGTGGATTATGAAACTCATAGACGAATGGCACGACAAGACCTATTACGTTAGGTTACACTTCACCCAGTGTACACATATGTTACTAAACGCGAATCTTGTAGTTATAGACAATTTAAAATATTTCTATCACTACATCCACGTATACCACGACGAGGTGCCTAGTGAAATTATAGCTAAAGGTTTATGTGAATTTTTAAATGAATTTGGTGATGAATATTGTTTAGCACCCAAAGTGGAACAATATGCGCAAGTATTTTTCTCGAATAGGGCCCCTCAGTGTCAATACGTTTTTATCTTATGTGTACATAACTGCAGCTCGTGAAAGAAATATGGTGAATTCAATTATTCCTGAACAATGCAAACCCGCTTTAGTGCGCATCCATGGTAATGGATATGATAAAACTTTGAAACCTATATTGTTTCATGTATCGCAGATGAAAAATTTCTCTAAACATTTACCCGTTATAATGGGGCCCAGTTTTAAACATTCATTTATACGGAATAGGCGTGTCGAAGTTTTCATGTTGGATCAACTGCGTACACGAGATCGTATTACCGGCCAAAAGCAGCGGTGTTGAAACGTGTTGCGTCCCGAATGACTCAGCAAATGGTCAGTCCCTTCCCTCCCTTCCTACCTCCCTCTGAGACGATCATCTTGCGCTGCTCACTGGCTCACAATCAGGGCTGCCACATTTGTTACGTTCGTAACAAATGTGTTACTTTCTATCTTTTTCATACTTTTGGTACGACGTTCAAAAAATTTGTTACGTTTTAGAGTTTTTTATATGCTTTATCGGTAGGCTGACCATATTTCCTTGAGACAAAAACGGGACATTGGGATGGCAAGAAAGGGACGGGGGTTATGTAATATTCTGTATTCATGAAAAAGTAAGTACATAAACATATTGAGCTTACAATTATTCTTCAGTAACAGAACCCATACAGAACCCATAAAAAAACGGTACTGTCCCGTTCAAAACGGTAAGTATGGTCAGCCTATTTATCGGTTTACCTAAAAATATTTAAAATTATTAGTTTTATAAAGAAATTAGCATATTTAAAACCATTAAATTACAGATGGAAAAAGTGCTAAATAATTTAGATGGCATATACTGTATATTTCTGATTATATATTCCGTACATCGTTCGTTCGCGTATAAATCTCACGAGTCACGACTATACGTTTGAAAACCTTTTCGGTTCTCGGCTTACTGACTCAGTGACTCCCCCACGCTGTCTCAGTCAGAGTCAGTCAGCAGTCTGTCAGTGTTCCAGTTGCAAACTTGTAACAACATTTATCATAGATTGTGTTTGTGAACGCGCTTGCTCTTATTTTGTGGTCATTTTTGAATGCGAATATAATTGAAGCACAAATACCCGAAACGGACAACTGTATGATTTTAACTCAGACACTTAAGGACTATTCTTTTCTTCTCTCGTAAAGGGAAAATAGGCCTTAAATCTCCGAGTCAAAATCATACAGTTGGTACATTTCGGGTATTTGCCCTTCAATTAAAACACGGCTTTGTAACTTCGTTCATAGTGTCTGGGAGCCATCTCAAGAGATGGTGAATAAGATGAAGGAAGTGAAATGGCGTGTAAAAGAAGATATGGATGAAGAAGAAGCAATATTTTTAAAAAATCAGGTAAATATAATGAACTTTGTTATTTTATAATCAATTTTAATTTTTTTTTATATTTTGTTACCTTTTTGGCTGATTTGTTACCTTTTGTTTGTCAATTTTGTTACCTTCACCTAAAATCTTGTGGCAGCCCTGCTCACAATCGTTTTAGTGATTGAACCGACAGGATGGGCTCTCCAAAAATTAGTTCACAAACGTAATGTTATTTATTTAAGTTTGAAGAGTTGGCCAAAATCTTCATGGTTGTTGAGGAGTGGTCTGAGGAGGTAAAAAATACCTGTAGGGACGAGTGTAAAAAGAGAACAGATTAGTAATGCTTCCTCATACGCCATTATTTACATGCTGTGCATAAATCGTGATACAAACCAACCCTGCGTTGATATATGACTGATGTGGAAGACTACTGCTGACAATAACACTATTTTCCCAACGCGAAACTGTTTCATTCTCGACAGATTGTTTAAAGTCGTCTGTTTCCACAAAGTAAAACCGATATTAGACGCTAGTGCCGCCGATATGCGTTATTTTTACACGGTACTTGAATACTCGTACACCGTGCTGCTCGGTGATTTTACCAAGTGTCGCAACGAACAAGGCGAGAATGGTTTGGAACTGAAAACGTATTTAGAAGATACAAACTCCTTGAAATATCACGAACTTTGGTACAACGGATTAGAACGGTAGAAACCCGGTCTCGGTTCCACCGTTCACTTAGGTCTTAGAAGAATTATATCTTTGTATAAGACGAAGTTTTCGGCGCGATTTAGAAGAGTTCCTCAATTATCGATATGAGTTGTGAAGAATTTGCATTTGAAGTCATTAACGAGAAAAGATTGAGCCAGTGCTTGGAAAGAGTTTCCTACAAACTTGGCTTTAAAGATAATGCAGTGAAGGATGCCATGTTTGTGCGAGCTTTTAACTGTATTCTAGCAAGGTTTAAAGAGCGAGAGGGTTTTAACCTGCAACTGTAAAGTAGGAACAAAAGTAGTCTTAAAAGCTCTAAAAGGACTTTATATTGAATATAGCCCAGGAATACTTTAAGTGGTGAAACGATGTTAAATCGTGTGTACTGTGTTGTACAGTCCCATGCAATAGTCGCGCTCCACCCTTGTATAGCCCTCTACGAGATGTGACAGCAACGCAGTCCCTCTTTCTCCCACACCCTCACTCCCTTCCTCTCCTCCTTCCTCTCTCCATCTCCCTATCCCCCAACTTTCGTTCTTCCTCTCTCCTTTCACTATCCCCACCTCCTCTCTCTCTCTCTCTCTGGTTCCTCCTCCTGCCTCCTTGTTATTTGTTATTTTCTTTCGATTTACCTCCATTCTTATTTTCCTTTTTCCTTCCCCTTCATCTCGTACTAATATATGACCTTTCTCTTCCCCCTCCCCCTGCTTCCCGATTATTTCCTCCCCCCATGTCTCTCATTCCCCCCACCCTATGAACTACTTCTGTCATTTGTGTTTTTGCTTTTTTCCTTTTTACCTTCCCCTCCTTATCCACTCCCTCTTTTACATAAAAATGACTTGCTCACCCACTCACGCAACTTAATTTTTAATAAAACTTCATCTCTAAATACTAAAAAATATACTAACAGCTTCTGGAAATGTTCGTATATATCAATAATCTTATTTCTTTTTTAAATAATACATCAAAAACGATGATATTACGAGAGCAAACCGTCGACATGGAATTGCACAATAGCTGAAACTACTCATCATAATGTAGAGAGGACTACAACACTTATTTGTAGGTGCTAATATCGAATCACAATATGACAAAAAGTATTACATCACGAATGATCCCAAAAATCGAAGAACACTGTAATTCGGCGTGTAAGATTACGGTTCGAATAGCATCTAATTTTAAACTACGATTTGAATCCATCGACGAAATATATTATATATGTAAGGAAAAAAGAAATGTGGGGAAAACCCCTTAATTAGCGTTTAGTATTGAAAATCTTTTTCCATTTTCCTACCTATGTGTAACAGACAATATCAAAACACCAGATTAAATGTGTGTGGTGTGGTGGGAGAGGGAGAAGCAGAAGGAAAAAGGAGGTGGGGATATAATGAGGGGAGCGGGGAACAGGGTTAGCATCCGTTCAGAGCGAGAGGTGGATATCGTGTGTGGATGTGTGTGAAAGTACTTCCACACTTTATTTTTTATCCACGAAACACTGCTCTATATACCGCTATCACAAATGCTTTCCAATGCAACGTATAAAATAGAAAGTATTCTTAAGAGAGAAATGACTAATATGATTAATGATTGTTATACAAAGTATGTTATAGTAATATTGTTGCAATCAACTATAATTTATACAGAAAAGGAAAGGAACACTTCTTGCATTATTAAAAAAAAATCACGATTATCTCAGTTATTATGGTATACCTAAATATAAAAAGTGTGTTAAAGTAGAGTAAAAGGAAAACGACTTACAGCTCGTATATGGTACTGACCTAACCTGGATGGCCCAACCCGAGGTGCTGACATGGTTAGTGACTTTATCAAAGCTCAGACAGCACTAGTACTCCATCCTGTGAACATCCGCTCTGGAAATAATTAAGTTCAAGCAGTATATATTTTAAGGTAATATTATTAAAGGACAATAGTAAGTGTAGTTTTAAATATAATTTTAAATGTATCTTTATTTTTATTTATTTATTTGTTTATTCATTTATATTGCGTCCTCTTAAGTCAACTTCAAGAAAGTATAGATTAAATGTGAACTGTCAAGTTTTGCTAATTTCTTTTTACAGGAAATGTGTGGGCAAATGTGGTTAATACTTGGAAGCCTGGGCAGGAGTAGACATCTCGGCACCTGCTGGAACACACCATGTCAGAGTGGGAACTTTTCTGCAGGAACCCACAAGTCATCTACAATCACGTGGCATCTGTTCCAAATAGGCACCGAGAGGTCATTAACAATTATGCAGGATGAACCAAGTATTGAGTAATTGTGTATAATAATGTCATGGTTGTGATGTAGTAAATATATACTTATTTCCTTAAACAATTGTCAGTTCCTTATAATTTGAACATTATGTTTTGCATATTCTTGAGAAAATCTTTAAATTTACTTGATTCATGTTTATTTTTGTAATGAAAAAATTGAACTACATTATCATTATCTCTCCATGTATAGACCTTTTTCTGGATAATCATTTGTTAATGATGCATGGACTTTAAACAGACATTTTATTGCCTGGAGGAAAAGTCGATACTACAACTTATCTTACACTTTAACTATAACATGGCCACATTAAAATCCTATGATTGAAAGTTTTTAAAGTATCCCACGTTTGTGAAATAACGTAACTACTCTATTCCCTAAACTTAGGAAT
Source organism: Bathynomus jamesi (assembly GCA_023014485.1). Classification (NCBI taxonomy): domain Eukaryota; kingdom Metazoa; phylum Arthropoda; class Malacostraca; order Isopoda; family Cirolanidae; genus Bathynomus; species Bathynomus jamesi. The sequence continues at coordinate 62,747 of JAJOZX010000938.1, forward strand.
AATGCATGAATAAAATATTTAGTCGTCCTAGCATTACCACCAAAACTACAGTGAACAACATATTTATTCAATCATTGGTTTCCAAAAAATAAAAGTATTACTATGACAAAACCTGAGAAGGATAGAAGAGGAAGGGAGTGAGGGTGGGGTAGAAAGAGGGACTGCGTTGCTGTCACATCTCGGAGAGGGCTACACAGGGGTGGAGCTCGACTATTGCAGGAGACTGTACAAAGTAATGAAGATGTAAATGTAGATGCAATTATATGCAAATTCACAGCCCTCTTTAAGAGTGGTAGAAAGTAAACTTCCAAAATATATTATTATTTAAATTTTATGTCTGATATATATATATATATATATATATATATATATATATATATATATATATAATATATATATGAACATTATTTCACGAAAGTGACAAGTGAAAAATATTTATGATGAATAAAACCACGAAGGGAAAAGTGTTCCTGAGGATGTCATTAGACGAAAGCGCTTGAGCACCACTTTGTGTTTCTTTTCCCTTCGTGGTTTTCGTCTTTTCCCTTCATCATATATATATATATATATATATCAAAATTACAACGGCTAGAAAAATAATGTGAATCATCTGGAGAAGCTTCCGCAGCAGAAAAGCAAACATCATGCTCAAATTATGGAAGAGTCTAGTCGTACCAATAATTGAGTATTGCTCAGTACTCACAAGCCCATGCAGAAAACGAGACGTTGCGAATATTGAAGCGATACAAAGGACTTTTACGTTTAAGATAGAGGAAATGGAAGGTGAAGACGACTGGTCTCGACTACAATCCCTAAAACTCTACCCTCTCGAAAGAAGGCGCGAGCGGTACACAATAATATACATATGGAAAATACTTGAGGGCTTTGTCCCTAACCTTAGAAATTAAATAGAAACAACGTGGAATGAGAGAAGAGGCAGATTTTGTGCAGTCCCAGCTGCTGTGGGACAGGGGGCCATGAAAACGAGGATGTAAAGTACCCTCAGAATACGAGACACAAAGTTTTTCAATGCCCTACCAAAAGAAGTGAGGAATCTCCAGCACACCGACCTGAATAACTTTAAGAACAAGCTGGACAGATTCCTGTGCAAAGTCCCTGACCAGCCATAGATAGCTGGCTACGAGGGCAGGAGGAGATCAGACAGCAATTCCCTCCATCACCAAATCCCGAAAATGAGACGGGATACTGTAGACAGTGCAGAGGGGTCGACAGCAGGGCGATCCTGAAATGTCGTTCGAACTCACTAAAGTAAGTAATAGATATATTATTTTAAATAAGCCGAGTATATATTATTTCTGTTTTTACACCGGCTGTTTATACAAATGTTAATTCATCTTTCCTGCCTGTATTATTACTTCCATTTCATGACTGTGGCATATATATATTTAATAAACCGAGTATGTATTATTTCTGTTTTTACACCGATTGTATATACCTATATTAATTCATCTAGTATATATATATATATATATATATATATATTATATATATATATATATACACACAAAGGTGGGCAGGACCGAGTTCCAAAAGGACCGAACTCAGGAACTCGGTCCTTTTTAAGGACCGTGAGCGGGAAAGTCGGTCCTTTTCTCAGTGAGGACCGAAATGAGGAGCGACGGTCCATTTTTAAGCAATTCCGGACGGTCTTTTTTAGTGATTTTAGTGTGTTTAGTGATTATTTGAAGTTCTAAAGAAGATGGATCGTTTCCTCCAGAAGACTCAGAAAGAGACTGAGACTGAACTGAAACTTGTTTCAACACCTGGAGGAGACAAAGAATCTACTGATGTTAGTGCTTCAACCTCAAGTCAAGCAACTGGAGCTCCTAGCGGAAGAACTGAACCCGGCAATCCCTGGCCGTACCTGGACAAATACTTTGAATACCTGGGCCCCAAGGGTGAGCAGAACCTGGAGTACAAGTGCTTGCTGTGCCTGCCGAACAAGAACATCCTCTCGACAAGCAACAAGAGCCAAAACAACCTCAAGCGACATGTCTCCAGGCGCCACCCTCACGTCCAGAACCAGTTCGACCAGTGCATCAAGGACGGGGTGGAGCTCCAGAAAAAGAAGAAGCGGCGAGGAGACCCTCAGGAGCGCCCCGACGACAAGAGGCAGAGGACCATGGTTCAGCCGACTATACGGGAGGCCATGGCTGGACCGTCCAGAGTCACCAAGGCTCTCTTTGAAGAGAAGGTCAGTAAATTCAATTAAAAATCTTACAACTTTGTCTAGAAGTATTTATAATCATTAAATTACACTCAAATGTCAGTCAGTTATGATGACACGTAACAAATTTTTATTTCTTTTTAATTAGTTGATCACCTTATTTGTGGGCAACATGTTGCCTCTTGACGTCGTCGACTCCGATTCGTGGAAGGACTTTGTTAGCACCTGTGTCCCTGGCCAACACTCCATGTCTAGGAGGACGCTTACCAGGCGTATTGAAGACAGGTATTTTTTGTTTGGCTATTTAAATTCATTCTTGATAACAGTATTTTCTTTTCTTTTTCTTTTAGTGGTGAGCGATGACATTATAATTTTTTACTTTACTTTTGTCTTTTAATAAATTTTTTAAGGTTTGACGAGAAGAGGCAGCACCTGAGGGACGTCCTCAACTCTGTACAGTCGGTCTCTACTACGGCAGACGCTTGGACATGTGCCCACAAGTACTGTATGTTTAAATTTTAATTAATTTACTTTTTACTTCAATCAAAAAGAAACTAATAAACTGTGAGTTTATTTTAATCAATTTATTACAATGCTGTGAAAATATAAATTATAATGCTACATTTCAATTCAAAGCATTCCACTTTATTTAAGGTCGTACATGGGGATGACTGTACACTGGATTGACCAGGCCACTCTCCAGGCGTACCGGACCGCCTTTGGTAAAGCTACGGAGCTGTGGAACAAGCAGTCAAGAAGTTCACAAGCCTCAGACACCATCAAGGCCGACATAGGGATGCAGCTGACTGTCCCCACCGTTACGAGATGGAACTCCGTCTACGACGGGGTGTCCCGCCTGGTCGACATCTTCGGAGACAGGGAGAAGCTTCATGGACTACACCAGACGTGCAACATTCTTGGGGTGCCTTCGTTCTCGTCTGGTGAGCAATATACATATTTGATTTTTTTACTTTTCTTTTTGAAAAGGTAAAAAGTAAAAAGTAAAAAGTACAATATAAAAAGTTTAAGTACAGGACTAAAATATTAACTATTTTTTCAGCTGATATCAACTTCTTCAAAGAGTATCTTGAGGTGATGAAGCCGGTCTGTAAGGCCTTGGACATCCTGCAAGGGGAAGACAAGGCGTACATGGGGGCACTCCTGCCCACCCTGGCCATCTCTCTCAAAATGTTGAAGGAGCAGATGGAAAGCAGCGATGTCAAGATGTGTCAGCCACTGGTATTAGCTGTCAGGGATGGGATCAAACGTCGGTTTGGTCCCCATTTTGAGGATATGGACTTCCTCCTGGCAGCTGCGCTACACCCCAAGTTCAAATTGGGCTGGGTGAGGCTGGTGGAGGACGACGTCATGTATGACGTCGAGGAGATCAAGGCCAAGGTGAAGAAGCAGATGATGTCTATGGTGGAGAGGATTCTGGCAAGAGCGGACTCAGGCAAGGACACCAGCAGCAGCGAGGGTGAGAATGACCAGGACAATGACGACTTCTTTGAGGCTCTCTACGAGGGCGGGGAGAAGACGAAGGAGACCGGGACCAAGTTGGTGGAGACATTTCTCAGCGAGAGGCCTGTGAAACCCTTCATCTTCAACAAGGACTCGTTCCCCAGCCCGGCGTTGAAGGACTTGTTCATCAAGTTTAACACGCCTATCCGATCCAGTGCCGCCGTGGAGAGGCTCTTCTCTTTGGGGGAAGGACGTCCTCAAGCTGAAAAGGTCAGGGCTCAGTGACAGCCATTTTGAAATGCTAGTCTTCTTGAAGGGAAACTCAAGCATTTAACTTAATAACTTTTTTTCATCATTTATGTATTGTATTAATTATAATTTACGTTAATAAAATTAAAGATTTCCGGTGTCTTTAATTTCATTTTTCATTTTAATCAAATTTTTCACTTATATTATATATAAGGACCGAGGACCGAGTCGTTCCTAGGTCCTATCTTCAGAAAGGACCGTGACCGGGATCGTCGGTCCAGTTTGAGGCAAGGACCGGGACCGGGACCGTCGGTCCTTTATGAGGCCCGGGTGCCCACCTTACCTTACAACCTTACAAAGGTTCCACGTGATGATTTCTCATTTCGCGAAGGTCAAGCGTGTCGCCCCTCCTCTCGAGTTGGCCTGGTGAAGTAGTGAGTTGGATTCTTGCGCTCTCCACCTCACATAGCCAGGTACGCCCGGCTCATCGGGGATTGTTCTCAGCCAGGCGTCAAGTCTTCTTTTGAAGATTTCCACTGCAACTCCCTTCGTGTTTCTTAGGTCTTTGGGCAGCTGATTAAATAGTTTTGGTCCTCTCACTACAAAACTATTTTCTTTCAGGGTTAAGGATGTTCCCTGTCTCGCCTTCAATTTGGGAATACGACACAGTCTACCGTTTCTACCTTCCACCGTTGTTTGGGGAGTTATGGGATTCAGAGTAAGATTAGGGACTAGTTTCTCCATTATTTTCCAAGTGTAAATAATGGTGTATCTCTCTCTTCTCCTTTCCAGTGAATATAGGTTTAGTTCTCGTAACCTTTCCCAGTAATTTAGTTCTTTGCACCCATTGATCTTGGCTGTGAAACTTCTTTGAATCCCCTCCAGCTGTCTAATGTCTTCTTTTTTATATGGGGATGTTAGGACCGAGCAGTATTCCAGTTTGGGTATTATCAGGGTTTTCAGTAGGGGGATCATTACATTCCTATCCCTTCGTTTAAAAGTTCTCAATATCAGACCCGTTATTCTCTTTGCTCTGTTTACTGCTATCTTATTTTGTGTTTCAAATTTCGCATCATCTGTCATTACAACCCCTAAATCTTTTGCTCTGGAATTTCTCTGGACTTCCTGTCCATTTGGGGTATAATATTCCATGGACTTTAGGTCTTCTCTTTTTCCGTACCGTAATAGCTGAAATTTCTCGGTGTTAAACTTCATATTGTTGTCTTCCGTCCACTTGTAAATTTTGTTTATGTCGGTTTGTAGAGATCCTATGTCTTCTGGTTTTCGTATTTTTCTACTGATCTTTGTGTCATCTGCAAAGGATGTTACTGTGCTGTCTCTGGTAACGTCCTCATCTATGTCAGTTAGCATGATTATGAAGAGTAGTGGAGCTAATACCGTTCCTTGTGGTACTGAGCTGAGGACCTCTGATTCTGATGAAGATACTCCTTGTACTGTAACGACTTGCCTCCGCTCACTAAGGAAATTATATATCCATTTCCCTACTTTTCCTGTTATTCCCATATATTTCAGTTTATGTATTATGATTCCATGGTCACACTTGTCGAACGCTTTAGCAAAGTCTGTGTATAGTACATCATAGTTTTCATTACTTTCAAGTGAATCAATAATGTTGTTGTAGTGTTCCATTAGTTGTGACAGGCATGATCTGCCTGACCGAAACCCGTGTTGGTTATCATTGAATTTTTTCTGAGTTTCCAAAAAGTCATAGATTTTCTGTCTAACAATTCTTTCAAATATTTTGGTGAGATGAGATGTAAGCGACACTGGCCTATAGTTTTTGGCCTCGGATCGATCTCCTCCTTTATATATTGGGACGATGTTCGCGCTCTTCAGGATGCCCGGTATTTCTCCCGTGTTTAATGATCGTCTCCATATCCAGTATAGGGGCTCAGCGATTGCATTCTTGCAGTTTTTGATCAGTGTGGCATTCCATTTATCCGGTCCTGCCGCTGAGTGTGTTTTTAGTTTCCCTATGACTTGTGCAATATCCTCCGTCGTAAAGTCGAAATCCGTTATACTTTCCCCTTGTGGTTCTTCTTCAAAGAACGCGTTTCTATCGCATATCAGTTTGTCAGTTTTTGGGATACTGAAAGATGATTCATACTGAGCTTTTAATATTTCAGCTACTTCTGTTAGATCATCAGATAAATCACTGTTCTCATTTTTTAAAGGCCCGATAGTCGCATAGTTTTTCGACTTTCTTTTTGCGAAATTATAGAAGTACTTTGAGTTAGCCTTTATCGCTTCTATAGCGTCATCTTCTTCTTTTTCTGTATGCTTCTCGATTAGTTCCTGTATGACGACATCGATACTTTGCAGTTTATCATTTAATATTTTTCTGATGTTATCTTTACAATTACTTAATTTTGCAGTCACTCTTTTTCTCTTTCGGAACAATGCCCTCTTTTGTCTTTCGAACCTGCTTCTCTTTCCTCTTTGTTGTATCTTTGGGACGTGTTTTTCCACAATTTCTAACGTCTTCTCCTCTAACGTCATTAGCATCTCTTCCGTTGTCTTGGCCTCGAAAATGGTTTTCCAATCTATTACTTCCATGCTGGATGTCACCTCTTCCCAGTTTATAGCTTTGGAGTGAAAATTAAAAATTTCGAATTTGCTTCTTTCTGTTGTGCGTGTTCTTTCCTTTCCTGTTGCCTTTATATTAGTTGTTATTTCAATGATGTTGTGGTCTGATATCCTAGTTGGGGATATTTCCACATTATCATATATATATATACTGTATATATATATATATATATATATATATATATATATATATATATATATATATATATATATATATATATATATATATATATAGGGTGGGCTGAAAAAAAAATGTTGGAATGGCACATTGATATTTTTTTGTGGTTATGGTCAGGATGAAAGGATATGGCAATAAAAGTTTTCTCCGCATATTCTAAGTGCCGCATTTTTTACCTAAAACAAATTTGCCGGCCTAGAAAAACTGTTATTTCATAATTTCAGAACTTAGACATTTAGGACAAAAGGTTATAGAGATGACCCTACTTAATATCAGCTTATATACTGGGTGATCCAGATAAATGGGACCCATAAAAAAAAGCCAAATATTCTTAGTATTTAATTCCTTTCATAAAAACTATATATCATTCGAAAGAGTAGAGTTACAAGTTTATTATGAAATATTTATTTTTGTAAAATGACTCCTTTCAAATGTGCTCCATTAGTTGCCAAGCATTCCAGTGTTCTCGCTTGTAAGTTCTGCATCACTTTTGCAAGAGTGTGCGGTGGTATGGCCTGAATCTCATTTGTGATGGCGGCCTTCAATTCTTGCAAGGTCGTTGGGTTATTTCTGTAGACCCTACTCTTTAAATATCCCCAGAGATAATAATCTAAGGGAGAAAAATCCGGAGACCTTGCGGGCCATTCAACGTCCCCAAATCTTGAGATTAACTCTCCTGGAAACGTTTGACGCAAAACTGCCATGCAGTTCCTCGTGGTATGGCAGGTAGCTCCGTCTTGTTGGAACCAGTGGTTTTCTAGACAAAGATCTCTTAATTTAGGAATAAGGAAATCGGTCAACATTTTTTCGTAGCGATCATCATTTACAGTGACCGTGTTTCCGGTGGAATCCTCGAAAAAGTACGGCCCTATGATCTGAGATGCAGTAAGACCACACCAAACAGTTACCCGCTGACTATGCAACGGGACTTCGGTAATATTCAATGGATTTTCTGTTGCCCAGAAACGACAATTTTGTTTGTTTACAGTTCCATTCAAGTGAAAATGGGCTTCGTCTGACATAATCAAAGTTGCTAGAAAATTGGTGGTGTCATTTACCTTCTGTTGGATCCATTGACAGAATTGTCGTCTTCGTGCGAAATCTCCATCGTTTAGTTGTTGCACTGTTTGAATTTTATATGGAAAGAGCATTAAATTTTGCTTGAATATACGGTGTGTTGTTCCATATCCAACTCCTAACAGCTGAGAAGCACGTCTGATGCTTATGTTAGGATTATCCTGTACAATTTCATGAGTTCTGTTAATGATCTCGTCTATCCTTGCTGTGCGCACTCTTCCAGTTGGTTTTCTTTTTCAAATGCTGCCAGTTAGGGAAAAATTTCTGACACACCGACGGATTACTTTCTTAGAAGGTGATTTTGACATCTGAAAATTTGTCTTGAAAGATCTTTGAGCTGAAACTACACTTCTTCCATGCTTATAATATTGCTCAGTTATGAAACGCAGCTGTTCCACAGTCCATGTAGTCATCTTGAAGGGTTAGTTTTAACTAACACTTTTATTTTGTTTTGTATCTTATCTTGTCTTGTATTGTCAAAACCTATACAATCCTGTACAAACTTGTAACTATCCTCTTTCGAATGATGCGTATGATTTTATAAAAGGACTTATACTTTAAGAGTTACAGGGGTTTCTTTTGGGTCCCATTTCTCTGGATCACCCTATATAAAGAAATACAACTTTGAGTTATGTAGACTCACTTTTTTATTATTATTAGCATATATATTATATAAACCTATATTATATATATAGGCATATGTAATATTTAAGAAATAATTATCATAATTTGTCTCCTTACAGAAGCTCGCGCGCGATTGGGGGTGGTAATAGGGGGTGGGGGTAGGTGGCGGGGGGAGGGTAGGTGGGCGAGGGTGGGGTGTGACGGTACTTCTTTTTCGTTTGTGCACCAGTTGGTTTTGAGCCGTCATACGGAAAGGTGTGTTAGCGTTTGGTGCACTGATCAATAATATCTTGATAAAAATCATACTGATTCGTCTAACTAGTGGTAACCAAATTTGTGAAATATATTGGTACGTGTGATAGTACTGCAGTATTGCTCTTTTTCGTGATTATTTTATGTGTGTTGAACAATTTTCTGTTTATTTATTTTTAGAAAAATGGCTGATGTATCAGAACACGAGACTTCGCCGCAGGTGCCAGTACGAGAGAAAATTCCTACTCCATCTACAAGCAAGGGTAGACCTATTTCAACAAGAGAGGCACAACGACATCCTATTTTTGGACATCCAAATAAATTATCGCTCAATTGCTTACCTACGTACATGCAAATAGGTCAATATTATGTATTTCATAGACACAGAAAAAATATTTCAAGCAGACCAGTAATTCAGCAAATAACCTCAGAGGTGATGCAAATTTGGGATCGTGCATCAATTCCAACAGTACAAGAAAAAGCTGTTACAAAAGGTGACAAAATTCATTGAAAAAGCAACCAGTCTAATTCGATCCAAATCATCGAGGAACTCAGAAAATGAATTCACGAAAACCTTGGGCAATCTATTTGAAATATGCGCCTGCAAATGTCAATTCATACCACATGCAGAAGTAGGCTGTAGTGATGAGTGTAAGGAGGTCCACATACAATGTAAGTGTGAGAAAGGTAAAAAAGTGCCAAGAAAAGAACTGTGTTTCCTCATTGATCAGAGAAGCGAATTGATGTAAGTCCAACTAAGATTCTTCAGAAGAGGGAAAAACGAAAACATTCAGAACTACAGATTGAGGCACAGAAAAGAAGAAAAATCTCAGAAGAAAATCAATGTAATGTAGATCTGTTAAGTGATTCTGATAAAACAAGTTATGAGTCAATGAGTGAAAATGATTATGAGATCGAAGATTCCAGTGAACAGAATAGAATCCCTATGAAGCGTCTTGCCATTATGGCAGATAGATTTGGAGTAGCAAATCGTGCTGCTGCTGCGATTGCAAATGCTATATTAATTGATGTAGGCATGATAACCAAATATGACAACAAACTGATAATAGACAAGAATAAAGTACGACGCGAACGTATAAAACAACGAAACAAAAGAACCCATCAATTTGGTGGGCAAATTAGTAGCATTTACTTTGATGGTAGGAAAGACAAGACTCTTAGTAAGGTAAAAGTTGGGGACCGATGGTACTCTGAATTAGGAAGTGAAGAACATTATGTAATAGTTTCAGAGGCAGGGGGGAATTATATGACACATGTAATATGAAAATATGGTACCAGCTCAAAACATAGCTGACTCTATAATATCAGTTATTAAGGATGGGAATTTGGAAAATCATGTACGTGTGATAGGATATGACAATACAAACACAAATACTGGCTATAAAGGTGGTGTGATCAGGTACCTAGAGGAAGCACTTGGAAGATCAATGCAGTGGTTTATTTGCATGTTGCACACCAACGAATTGCCTCTGCGACATCTCTTTGAGAAACTGGATGGCACAACATCTGGTGCAAAAACTTTTAATGGTCCAATTGGTAAAGCTATCCAATTCTGTGAAAGCAAACCAGTGACTGAATTCAAAGCTATAAATGATGGTGAACCAATTATATAGTTACCCCAATATGTAATTGATGACCTTAGCAATGACCAGCAGTATTTATACAGGATTATTTTGTCTATTAGGAAAGGGGAAGTTGCAGACAATTTGTCTCGTCAAAAGCCAGGTCCTATTAATCATGCTAGGTGGTTAACATTAGCAAATAGAGTATGCAGACTTTATGTATCAACTGACAAACCTACTAAAAAACTCTATATGCTTACTCAGTTCATTGTGACAAATTATGGCCCTAACTGGTTCGACATTAAATGTAAGCCCAACTGCATTGATGGTCCAAAACATGTATTCTCTTCTATTAGTAGAGTTAAGTATCTTCCAACTGAAGTTGCAGAATTGGTGAAGAAGTACATATCTCGAAATGCATATTTTGCCCATCCTGAAAATATGCTGTTGGCAATGTTAGCTGGTACCAAAAGAGCAAAGCGTCAAAATGCTGTAGACATGATTATGAAAGCACGAAATGAGACCAGTGAAGGTTTAGATATAAGATCTTTTAATACTCCAAATCTGAATTATGATGCAGACGACTGGGAGCATGTTATTAATTGGCAAGAAGTCAATATAACTGAACCATCCCTTACATTGAGTCTATCAAAATCACAAATTCAAGATATAATAGAACACTCTCTCCAGATTGAAAATTACCCAATTCATACTCAAGCTGTCGAACGGTGCATTAAATTAGTAACAGAAGCCTCTAGTTCTGTGTTTGGACCTGAAGCTCGTGAAGGGGTTATTAAAACAAAGATATTTTCACGTAGTTTAATGCCATATTTTGATAGCAAGAAGGATTTTGTTCTCTAATTAACTTTATGTATTTTTGTTCCGTTTTGTTTTGTTCGCAATGTATTTTTGTTCTCTAATTAACTTTGTATTAATTACCAAACTTTATGTATGTTTGTACTAATATTCCTGTCTTCATTATTCAATGTTTCATATATGAGAATACACAAACTATAAAAAATGAGAGTTCACTTCACCTTTGATGTTTTATTGATCAGAAACAATAAAGTTCAAACTGGCTTATAAAGTGATCAGAAACAAAATTACTCAAATTGGCTTACAAATCCACTAATTAAAGATAACTTTTGATTTTAAGACTTTTTTTATATATGCATATTTTCCAAATACTGCCTAGAAATGCCTCAAAATCGCCAATCTTCATGTTTCGCCGCCATTTTGTTTATGGTAAAAAATGGGGCACTTGGAGGTAAACTAAAAAAATTTCTTTGCTTGCAAGATGATATCTATTCATATCCACAATAAATTATGAATGTGCCTAATTGAAAAGAAAAAAGTTAACTTTCGCCCCACCCTAAATTATATATATATAATATATATATATACATATATATATACATATATATATATATATATATATATATATTAGGGTGGAGCGAAAAGTAGTGTCGAAAAAACTTCCGATTATCACTTTCTTCAGGGGTAGAAAAGTTGCGTACTGACGGAGTTAATTTTTTGTTTAAATATTTTTGCCGAAGCCTTTTATCTTCTGGTTCCGCAAGAGCTTTAAAAATGTGCACATTTTAATATAAAATCGGATATTTGTAATACATGTTATTTTAAAGCACTGTTAAATATTTGAGTGCAGCTCTTTGCTATATTCACACAATATGTGGATGAATATGCTCAGAACCCACCACGAGGAGGTGATTGCACAGCGGGTTCCACCCAATTCACCCCAACCTCCCTACCTTGGTGGATTGTCAGAGAATTTATTCACACTTGTAATCTGATTTGGTGTTGAAATGAGGCATTATTTTTCTTCATCATTCGTCTGAATTACAGGGTCAACCACTGTTTTCAAGTCTTTTGAGAGGTATCTGGAACTCTGGATTATCTGCCACAAATTCCTTTCACCATCTGTAGATGAAGAATGAACTTTTATATTTAACCAGTTTTGAGGATATATCTTGCAAACAGATTCGGCCAGAGTTAGAAGGGGCTTTGAAGGATTTTTGGTTGCCAGGTACAAGCGCAGGTGTTTGCAGTTGTCAGCCATCTTGAATGGCTTTCAGTGCCAGGTTGGCGTCTTTCAAGATCTTCCGAATAGTTGCCAGATGGTACAGCCTTATAAATATCCTACAAATATTTCTGGTCAGTGCTTAACTCTGTATTTTCTAAGCACTGTGGTAAATCAACAGGAATTGGGTCAAATCTTACAATTTTCTGCTGTTGTTCACATGTAGCTATTGCTTGGCCAAGTTCACCCATGAATGTATTTGGTCCACGTGTACTGCCATCGAGATGGTGGAAAAGATGTCGTAGAGGAAGTTCATTCATGTGCAACATACATGTCATCCATTGCAAAGGTCTTCTGAAATGGTCTTCTAAAAGTCTAATCACACTTGCTTTAGTCCCAGTATTTGCTACTGTGCCATTACAACCAACAGCAATAAGTATATGTGTATTAACATTAGTTTCTTCCAGAAATGAGATAATAGAATTAAATATATCTTTGCTCCTGCCTCAGAGTCGGGTGGTGTGACCTAAGAAAATTGACTGTGGTTCTTGAATAAAAGTAATGTGCTCTTCAGTGTTACTTCTCAAATAATATTTCCCACCTTGTTTAACCCTCGCTCGTGTCTTATCCCTTCGACCACATCGAAGTACAAGACCTTGCATGGTGTTTCTGTTGGAAAATCTTCCATTTCTGACCTTTGCTTTTTTCGCTCTCTTCTGAGCTTGTGCCTGTCTACAACGTGGGACATGGTTTCTTTGTGAATTATGCCAAGATGTTGCATCACAGCATTAGTAATAGCTGCTGCAGATCGATCTGAAACATCATATCTATCAGCGGTTCTTGCCAAAACAGGCATACTAATTCTCATCTGATGTATCATGGGTGAAAAATTAGTTGCTTTACTTAGCAGTGTGATCTCAATATCAGAATTGTGTTTTAATTTGTATCTGTTTCATATAATGAAAAGTTCAGAGATGCTGTGGTCTGACTTGTGCTTGCTTCATCTTCAGTTCTCTTCCGACTGGTTAATTTGCGTTCAGTGCGCTTTTGTAATTTTTTTGTTAGTGGTAAATCAATTCCTTCCTTCCTCCATTTGTCGTTGAGTTCTCTGGTCAGTCAAAAATTTTCTTTCAGGAATAGGAACTGAACGAGCTGCCTCACATTTGCAAGCTGGGATTAAAATACATTGGCAAGCAGCTACATCAAACAACTTTGCTGTTCCATTGAGAAACTTTTGCTATGTACTGTCAAAAGTAGGCGTTCCAGCTCTTTTAAAAAATTGGCTTCATCAAATTCTGGTACTGGTCATGATACTTTCGTATTTTCCTTATCAAGCTGGTATGGGTGATAATTGGAATTGAAGCTTTATCCCATATGTTCGCAATATCAGAAGCAAACTTCTCAACTATTTCTGTCACTTTTGGTTCAGCATTTGTTGGGAATGATTTCGTTTCTAATCTTACATACTGGTAATGCGAATTAACATCCGAAGTTGTTGGCAAAACATTAATTTTAAAGAGCCTATCATCAAATTCTGATGCCTATAAGAATACCGACAGCTTTTTTTTTCTGGCTTTCATTGTACAGTTCAAAATCAGTGCTGCAAAAAGTATAATATTTGTTAGATGATAATAATAATATGATAATATAAATATTATGATGTATTGTAATATCAAATAAAATAATTACCAAATTTTGTTGTATATACAACGACACTACTCCTCTTCTCAACGTCCACTACTGTGCAACTAAATTCTATCTACAACATCAGCAGCTTTTAACTGGGAGTTGCCAACTGGTACAATACTTTAGTATTAAAATACGACAAATTTTATATGAGGTGTTTTTTTCTAGCAAAATAGCCAAAACCCATTAAATTTTACGATTTGCTTTGTAAGACGTGATCAGCGTCTGGACATTAATTCTTTTGCATAAATAACAAAATATACTTGCTCATTCCGGAACCAGTAAATGAATACCAAACTGACCAATATTTGGTAGAGTTATTATAGACGACATCATTACACAACTTTTGTACCCATGGAGAAATGATGCAGAAGAAAAAAAATTTCGCCCCACCCAATATATATATATAATATATATATATATATATATATATAATTTTCTGAAGTAAAGAGGTTAATTAAAGAGTTAAAGACTGGTTCTGCGTCAGGGGTAGATGACTTATCGAATGAGCACTTAAAATATGCAAATGTCGTAGTATGTCTGCATATATCATTGCTCCTATCAGCCATGCTTGCTCATAGCTATATCCCTGCAGGGTTCATGAGGGTATATATCTTGCCCCTGGTCAAAAATAAGTACGGAGACATTCTGTCCAGCAATAATTACAGGCCTATTGCTGTCGCTTCCTGCTTCTCGAAACTACTAGAAAAACTCTTGTTACTCCGATTACATGATTTCCTATGGACATCTCCTAATCAGTTTGGATTTAAAAGGTCCCACTCAACTGACCTGTGTATCTATGTACTTAAAGAAACAATATCTAAATACATTGACAGTAATTCAACCATTTATAGCTGTTTCCTTGATATAAGTAAGGCATATGATAGGGTGAACCACAATATTTTATTTGCAAAACTAGAAGACAGGAAGGTTCCCATGTACATATTAAATTTATTGAAATTTTGGTATTCCCACCAATCTTTCACTGTTAGGTGGGGCCAGTGATGGGCATCGATACATGAAAATCGCTAAAGCGAAACCGATACATCGATACATGAAGAACGTCTTAGGCGATAACGATACGCCGATACTTTCTAGATGTCTTAAGCGATACCGATACCGATACATGCATCGCCGGTACATTTTTATAATTATTCATTTAATATGTAGGTATTAGATATTATTGTTTATACTAGTAATTTGTACGCACTGTAAATAAAATCAACGACATTTTAATGGGTTTTATAGATGTAAATAAAAACAGTTGCTTTATTTAATGAAAGTATGTTTTAATTTTGTAGGATACATGAATGACTGAAAATATTACACTAACAATTAAAAGTAATTACTATTACCCTTCAAAAATACCAGCTGGCTAAACATCTGGTCAGACAGTCTATTCCTTTTTGGAGCGTGAATGTGACCAGCCAAACTAAACAACCGTTCTACAGGAGCAGAGGATGGTAGTGGTGTGTTATACTTCAGGAAGACCCGTAGAATTCCTGGGTACTGCCTCAGAGATTGGAGAGAATGACTTCCGTCACCCAGATACTGTAAAACTTCCATCTCAGTGGAATCTTGGGTTGCAGAGATATTAGTGGAAGCAGACTCATAACAGAATTATGATTAATTAATCTCAATAACACAAGTACAAACGTGTTTAAACGTTGCGCCGTACTGTGTGACGTGACCAGTAGAGTAGTAATGTCATTAAATAAATATTTAATATTATTATTTATGTATATTCATAAGTATAACTCAGTAGTGTCATATTATAACATCTATTTAAATATTTAAAAATTCTTATTAATGTATCGATGTATCGAAGTATCGATTTTTTTCGATACATTTAAGAAAATTGACCTTAGTGATACCGATAAATCGATACTTTTGTCAAGTAGCTAAAGCGATACCGATACCGATACAAAAGTATCGATCGATACGTATCGGCGATACATGTATCTAGATACTGCCCATCACTGGGTGGGGCAATGTACTATCCGAGTGTTTTGGCTCCTCTTGCGGGGTGAGACAAGGCTCCTTGCTCTCTCCTATGCTGTTTAATGTGTATATTGACGGATTAATTGCTTCACTTAATGAGGCAACAGTGGGATGTTGTATAGATAACACAAGGATAAATAACTTAGTTTATGCCGATGATATGGTGTTAATAAGTCCCTCTGTTAAAGGTCTGGATCGGCTACTAAATGTCTGCGAAGTGTATTCGCAGAAACATGATATTCTTTTTAATGTTACAAAAACTAAGATTATGCAATTTCATCCTAAAAGCTGTAATCAGCCAGCTGATATAAGGTTTAAAATGAATGGTGAAGTAATTGAGGAAGTACAAGAGTTTAAGTATTTGGGTCAAACTATTACCAGCTCCTTGAGTGATGACTCGGATATAAGAAAACAATCTCGAAGTCTGTGTGCTAAAACGAATATGACCATAAGGAACTTTCGATTCTGCACAAGTGAAGCTAAAGACACTGTTTCGTACTTTCTGCAGTAATATATACGGTCAGCAACTCTGGGTGAATTATAAAAAAGGTTCTGGCAGAACCCTAAATTTGCTGTGCAACAGGTCTTTTAGACTCTTACATAAATTACCCCCAAGATGCTCAGCTTCGCAAATGTTTGCTACCCGCAATGTCCCGAGCTTCCCGGAGGTAACAAGACGTGCTCAATACAGTCTAAATAGTATGGGCGCGTTTGGGTAGAGGAAGTTGGGGTGCTTTGAAATTCTGCCGCTGGAGGGGCCCCCCTGAAGGCCTAGCCTTTGTTATGAGGTGCCCCCTTTACTTAAGTTCCTAACCCATTTATGGGGTCTCACCGGCCTTAATGAAGGGCATTTGCCCCTTGAGGGCCCCTTGCGGGGCCCCATCCTCCTTGGAAAAAAAACAAAATCGTTTTCACCTTCATTCAAAAAAAAATTATAAAAAAAAAAAAATCAGCCTCGCCTTCCTCTTCGGGGAGAAAAAAAATTCGTCTTCACCTTCCTTCAAAAAAATAAAATAAAAAAGGATTCGTCTTCACATTCCTTGCATATAGGTTCTCGCAACAATAATTACGTGTACACGATGGATGATAGGGATTTAGCGAGCGTTGACGAGGAAGTAGATTTAGGCGTACGCGTAACTAAAGATTTAAAGGTTAGGAACCAGTGCCTGGAGTCTTGCGCAAAAGCTAATAGGATGTTAGGCTTCATAGCGCGTAATTTCGAATTTAAATCGAAGGATATTATATTGCCCCTTTACAAGTCCCTAGTCAGGCCTCATTTGGAATATGCCGTTCAGTTTTGGTGCCCGTACTTGCGTGAGGATATTGATAGGTTAGAAAGGGTTCAGCGTCGTGCCACGAAACTTATTCCGGCATTGCGCAATAAGCCTTATGAAGATAGGATTAAAGTGTTAGACTTGTATTCACTCGAAACTAGGAGATTAAGGGGGGAGCTTATTGAAGTTTTCAAAATCGTTAATAACATCGATAACGTAAATTTTGACAAATTGTTCACTTTCGATAATAGTAATACTCGCAATAACGGATTCAAGTTGCGTGGCAGACGTTTCATTACTAATATCGCTAAAAACTTCTTTACGTTTAAAGTAATTGATAAATGGAATAATCTTCCCGCGTCAGTCGTTCATTCTACCAGCGTTAATGTGTTTAAGAACCGTCTTGACAGACATTTTAAAAATATTAACGTTGTTTAAAATTAAAAAAGAAAGTTAACAACAGGAGCTCTGGTGGTGGTGCTCGAGGATGAGTCTGTTGACGATGAATGCCAGCTTGTGACATGCCAGCGTGTGATGCCAGCAAAAAAAAAAAAAAAAAAAATTAGACTAACACGAATGTAGATGTAGCTCATAGCGTAAACTAACCCACTTTTTGTTTAACTTTACCTACTTTTTTTTTTTTTCTTATCCTCCTTACTTTGCATGTCTCTAACTCTTTTCTTGCATGTTTGTAGTTTGCATGGTATGACAGTGAGTTAAGACTGTGTTTGCATGGTTTGTAAGCGTTCTTATTTTACTTCTTTTCATCTTTCACCCCTCTCCTATATTCTCCGACTATTTTTCTGACTTGTCGGCAGTGGCCGGCGGATGATGATGGTGAGACTTTTTCCCTCTTTTTCTGAATGAATGTTAACCCACGAATGATAGGTGTTGCTCCTTACTTAACCCCTTATTCTCCTCTCTTCTCTTAACCCCCTACTCTCTCCTTTCTCTCGGGCTAGCCTTAGAGTGGATCTTAGGGTCTTTGTTAGCCTTAGCTTCTGTAGATCTGTAGATAACCTTTCACGAGAAAAATCTTCCTGTGGGGTTCTTTCAAGGTTTTTCGAAACAAACAGCCAAAATCAGACAAACAAATATTCGAGTACTTTTTGTTCCATCGTATTCGTTCCACCCCCGATAGCTCCAATACCATATCATCTTTTCAAATGCATTATCGTCTTCGTAATTGCATACATCACAAATTAGAAACTCAGACTAAACATGTTTTAAATCAATAACATTTTCTTTGATTAATATTTGTATTATATGAAGTTAAATGAAAAAAAGTCGAATAATTTAAATTAAAACATTTTATTTTCAATTATAGGGGTAACTTTTGCTTATCCAAATTAAATTTCATTATTCTACATTAATATGAAATGAAACGAACTGAAAAGGCTCATAGGCAGACTACACCCCATATGATAAAATTATTAAGCTACAATATTAGTTTAGCCATCATAATTATTAATATTTATCGTCAATCACCATCTTAAACGGTATTATTTGACTATATATATATATATATATATATATATATATATATATAAATTTCACAATTTAGCACGTGAAACGAGTGGATGTTGCAGTATATATATATATATATATATATATATATATATATATATATATACCGTAAATATATACTGTATATTTGATAAGTTTACTGATTCAATGTAAAATAGCTGCATATTTCTTTCTTAAGTACATTGATTATATTCGGCATCTCAGTTCACATTCTTGCCAGATTTTCCATGCTACTTAATTAACAATTTTAAAACGTATATAATTTTTTCTAGTAATTTAACTGTAACGAGAAGTAGTTAATTATTATTGCTGCCAATTATTAACTATAAACTACACAGGCCTGCGAATAAGAAGTTTGTAAGAGATGTGTTCTTACTATTAGTTGATTTATATAAATCAGTTATTCTGATTTCGAATAAGGCATGCATTTTTCTATCACGTAAGGATTTTCTGAAAACTGTATGGGAAAAAGCCGCTACATAAATAAATATTATTTATTTCAATTTACATTAGGTACCTATTTCGTTTTGTTTTGTTAATTACAAATACAAACAACTTAAAAAGAAAGAACGCTATCTAAATTAACCACATATACGTCTTATCTAGTTTTCTTGCGGCCTATGCAATGCACTTTTTCTTTTATGTAATAATTCTGTAGCACCCATTTCAACATCCAGCAGTAAGCAGTCGTCGTGCTGACGTCACACCTTCATTGATATCTCAGTAGTTTTGGATCTTTTCCGTTTGACTGCCGCCATTGAAACATAAGAGGTGAGTGCCCCCAGCCTTCTTTACTTAGCCTTATAAGGCTAACTAACGAAAACATCACGACCTAACCTAACCAATCGTTAGGTCAACTGTACGACCTTGACGATTGGTTAGGTTAGGTCGTGATATTTTTGTTAGTTAGCCTTATAAAGCTAACTAAAGAAGGCTGGAGGCCCTGATCTTCAGGTGATCCCCTTATTTTTCTGAGTACACGATTAAAACTTAAAAATTAAGCATGGATCTTGAAAGTAATTAAAATTGTTTATAAGAAACAAAATTTGAAGGGGAAATTAAGAAAAGCTTTGTTATAAAGTAACTTATTTTGTATCATCAAGACATTTCAGTTAAAATACAAAATACAAAAAGTTTAATTATGTTTCAATGGCGGCAGTCAAACGGAAAAGATCCGTAGTTTTTAATCAAAATTAAAATGAATCAGTTTTAATGAAAACTACTTACATGTGTAATATGAAATATGACATTTTGTAAAACTCTGTACGTAATGTCGAAAAACTAATATTATTTCCGGAATCAGCATGCAGAATTACTATACAGGTAATACAATATTTCGAGCAACAAAAACATCTACTAGTCATCATTATGCATTCACATTCAGAGATAGCCGTAAACATGCCTCCTCTATAATGTTTCAAATGTAAATTTAATTTCAAAGCGCCTTAACATGTAACATTGGAGGATATATTTCAAATATTTTCACTCGAAATGAAAAGCATTAATTTATTCCTACGGCAGCTAATACATCATTTTTGACGAATACCTAATTTAATTTTCCAATCATTTATAACACGAATTTCATTACACGTGAATTTAAAACAGAAGTGTATTTATAACGCAGAATGTGTAGACGCAAACACAAAATATATCTCTATAAGTACACGTTTATTTTAAAATTATTGAAATATGCAAGATTGAAAATTGATTAATTCATCATTCTCATTTATAATAGTGTTACACTAAATGCTGCAAAAGCCGTTTTCTATGCACATTACAATACAGAAAACGGTATTTTGGCTAATGAGATGGATAGCAGCAAAATAAATATATTTGTTTAGGATCATTCTTAATTTTGAAACTACTTGTAAGCAGTTAGTTTCACTGGATAATATTAATTTCTTTTCATTAGTTTACTAATACCCATTTTCAACAACTTTCCGGAATTATACAAACAGACAGGGATTTGCGAAGATTCCCATAACGTTATATTACATTATAATACGTTATAATACGTTTCAAAACGTCTGGAATATAAGTTGCCGGTAATACTCATCTGTACATTGAAGGAAGAGTCCTTATTATATCGTTGCAAAGATACATGATTGCATGTATAAAAAGCATTCTTGTTTCTCATTATCAAACCACGAGTTCTGTTGGTAACATTAAACAAATTGCATAATGAAATACACACCGAATTGAAATTATGGCGAAATTCGGCAACTATCTATGCATTGCAACACAGCGAGATGCAACTATTTAAGGCCATGCTCTAATCGAAATCATCACTCTTCATGCAATCTTTGCAGCGGAAAGTTTGTTAAAACTTCACCTCCTTTACCAGTTTGTAAGTATTTTAAACTTTTTAGCATGTTAAATGTTAAGCATTATTTTTAAAGATAGGCTTTGAGTGAAATTCATTCTAGATGTTCAACTCCTTTCTGGTTCACGAATAAAAATATATATATATATATATATATATATATATATATATATATATATTATGTTGCAGTTAGCAGTTATCTACAAAATATCGGACTACATTTAGACTAATAATTTGGCTATTACATGATACTGTAGTGTCATACTACATAAAAATTTTTAGTCTCTCTTCAACGAAGAGTCGCTCGGAGTTTAGAAACGGTTTCATTTTTAGAGAAATTAAAGACTTTTAATGTTCTAACTCACACCACTTTCAATGATAATTTGCAAATATTTACAATAAACCGATTTAATTTCGTGTCTAACGTTTTAAATAAGCTGCAGATATTTTCTACAGTTAAATTATTACACTGTCAACCACCATTTGCCTTTGGTGGGTTTGCAAAAATAAAAGCCTGACCAAACTGTATGTTCTTGACAGTGTAATTTGAAGAATATTAGCTAAAAAGGTGCAAATTAACTGTATAACGCAACAAAATAATTTTATATCTTGAAATTACATAGGAACAATCCTGAACTATATATATATATATATATATATTAGGGTGACACTTATTTTCGAAAGTTTGAATTTTTATCGGGACGGGCGCGTTTCTGGTTCCATTTTGTCAAAAATATCGTGTGTAAAATATTTTTGAAATAAAACAATATTTAGAACTGCCTCAATACGGTCAAAGTTTGTATATTTTCTCGAAAAGTAGAAATTTTAGATCATGATGTTCTATGCCTCTAGCAAATAAAATATCACTTCTAGTTTGTTCAAGCTACTAATCTTGACCTAAAACATATAACTGGACTTCATACTTTCAACTCTAGGTCCCCCTCAACTCGAGTATTAGCCCCTCAAGGGGGGGGGGTATCATGGGCGCCCATCTCCCTCTCATTGTTGCCTACTTTGCAGAGGTCACGGTGGACTTGCGGGCGGTTGGGAAGTCACAGCGGTGCTTCTCGACCACTTGTAAGAGGAACTGCCTTTGGTCTTCACTCTTGGTAAGGGCCAGGTTGAAAGACTGCATCAACGCCACCCCGCGCTCCGCGAAGTCATTGACAACTTGAAGGGCCTGGACTCGGCGGGATGCGGCGATGAAGGCTGGGTCCGTCCGCCACTCCTCCGGATCCTTGAGCAGGAAGGCGGTGCTGATGTCCAGAACCTTGAAGAACTCCTTTGATGTAGTCGTTGTGAACTTGGCCAATGTATTGTTGGCGATTGAGGCGGTGGACAGGTCCACATTGATACGCCGCGGGGGATCCTCCGATCCTTCCTCTTCTTCCATCGCTTTAATCATCTCCCGCTTTGTCGCCAAGTCGATACCCTCGTCGAAGATGGCCAGGGTGACGAGGCGCTCGCTCAAGTACCATAGGTGCCTGGCGAAGACTGTCGCCGTCGCCTTGGCCACCGCTGAGTCCGGATAATAGACGAGGGCCTTGAGCAGCGCGAGGTCCGCGGCTGGGGCCGTTGCCGGGAGCGGCGCTTTGTACCAGGCCGTCACGTAGATGGACACGGCGAAGATGGTGAATCGCCGGATTCCAGCCGCTTCGCCTGACGACATCTGAAACTGTTCCCGGAACAGGAACAGTTTGATGGCATAGATGACTTTTGCCATCTAGCGCGCGCGATGGAAGGCGCCGGGACGAGCGAACCGGGCACTCCGCTTGTTCGGACCGCCCAGCACAATTACAGAGAGCTCCAGAAGTTCCCTGTAGTCATCACGTGGATGTTGACCGTCGAGGAGGCGGCTGAATTCGATCAGCAGGTCGTCGCGGGCGTCCTTCAGGTGCTGCGGCATGGTTCCATCCTCGAAGGGCTTCGCTTTGGTTTGATCGATGAAGTCCCACTGGGCGGCGAATCGTTTGAACAGGAGGATGTCAGGACCAGTAGAGGGACCGAGGCACGCCGTGAATGCCTTCTCGCACACCAGTTCGTGGATGTGGTGGCGGCAAGCCAAATGAAGCACTGTCTTCTCGAGTTTCTGCTCAATGATATAGCAAGCTCCTCCTGAGAGTCCTGTGTTTGAGGCGGTGGTGTCAAAAGAGAGGGCACAGATCCGTCCCTTGATGTCCCAATCCTCGAGGGCAGAGAGGACGGCTTCCGCCATGGCGCGGCCGGTGCCGTCGGGGAGGCTGGGCACAGCCAGAAGCTTGTCGACGTTCTCCCCAGACACCAGAACTGGAAGGCGATCTTCAGCAGGGCCTCCGTCAGCCGCTGGTACGATTTTCCCGTCCCAGTGAACGGTCAGCGGCACAGTAGGATGGAAGGCTGCCTTCATTTCCGCTGCTGCCATAGCACGGAACTTTGCTCGGTCGCGGCGGGAGGATTCGCGGTTCAAGACCAGCTCCTCAGGGTCGTGGCCCAAGCTCCTCGCAGCCGCCGACAGCAAAAAAACACCTTCTCGGTCGGTAAGTTTCGTCCGATCCATCGCTGCGGAGAGATCAGGGGTGATCATCTTTTTCGACGCGCGGAATCGCTTGGGTGGTAAAGGGGTCGTAGATGCTTCTGCATTCGACGTGGACGGGCCCGGGAGAGAGAGCTCTTCCTCTTCTTCTCGGCGACGACGCCGTGTCGGTGACCGAGTCGGGCTGCTTGCACCTGAGCTGGAGCTCGATGCCAGTTCGACGAGTTCTTCTCGGCTCTCTCTGTTCGCCCTTTCATCATCTTGCCGGCGGCTCCTTTCCGCTTCCTGTCTCCTCGCACGCTCCTCCTCAGTGTGCAGCGTCATGTCACGTGTGGAGGAGATGCGGCCGCGCCGCACCTCGGCCCTTTGTCCCGTCAGGAACTCCCTGTCCTCTTCGATTGTGATCATCGACATCGCCTGTTCGTGTGCGATGTCGAAGAGGCGGTCAAGGGATGAGAGGAACTCGGCCTCGTTCCTGATTTGGGTCACAGTGCGCCGTTTCGAGTTCTTGTTCAGAGCCCGCCACTTCTCGTACATTCGGAGAACCTTGTCCCTTGCGCGGTGGTCTTTCTGCGTAGGAATACGGGACCGCTCCCAGAATTCCTTGACTGCGGTCACTGTCTCAGCGGCTGCTTCCTTGATCGGCTTCTTGACGTCAAGGTGAAGGTGGAAAAAGTACTGAAGCGCCTGCTTTCCCGTAGGCAGCATGCTTCCTGTGATGCTGTGGTCCACGGTCCCCAGGAGATAGACTGCTGTTTTAGATCTTGTTGCCGAAGCCATCACGTCGTTTCAGAACTCACTGAAAAAGAGAATGAAACACTGTTAGTGTTGGCAAAACTCGTCCCAACCCATTTTCTACTTAGAATAACATGTTCTTTCGCCTGTATCAATATTTGGATAAACTCGTGTTACACCCTGTATAATACCTCATTTTAGTCTTCTGTACACCAGTGCGGAAGACTAAACCAACGACTCTGACCGTCCGTCTGTCTGTCTGTTATCATTTTTCAACTCAGAAACTACAGCAGCTATCGAAACGAAAACTGACATGATAACAGAACGCCATGAGTACTTTTCGACAAAAAGTATAAACTTTGACCTCGTTGAGGCAGTTCTAATTATTATTTTATTTCAAAAATATTTTACACACAATGTTTTTAGACGGAATGACACC
>JAJOZX010000938.1:92500-177500 GCA_023014485.1 Bathynomus jamesi
TTGGTTAAATACCGTGACTCGGGACTTGTTGGGGGAACTTGATATACCGGGTTTTAAACTCTTTCCTAATGATAGGTTACATAGATTTGGAGGCGGCGTTTTGCTGTACATTCGTAATTCCCTTAGGGCTATCGAGGTTAAGTTAGATTTTCCGGCAGCAATTAATGCGATCTGTGTTGAAGTTAGGGCGCGTAGTATTAGTTTTAATTTTGTTGTTGTTTATAGACCTCCCGTTCAACCCCTCGATATAGACTAGATTTTACTCACTTCTTGGTAATTTTATTGACAATCGGAATAGTATAATTTCGGAGACTTTAACTGCCCTAATGTTAATTACGAGAATTTTACGGGTAATGAAGAGGGTTTGAGACTGGTTGAGTTTATGGACGATAACTTTTACGACAGATAGTTACCGAACCAACGCGCGTGATAATATCTTAGATTTGGTGATGACGAACGGCGAGAATATAGTCGAAGGTTTAGAAGTAGGCGAGAGTTTAGGATGTAGCGATCATCAAATTCTTAGGTTTAAGTTATTGATAGAAAACACTCAGGATAGTAACGTAATAGAAGTCCCTGATTTTCGTAGGGCTAATTTTGATAGTTTTGCTGATAGGATGAGAGTAGTGGACTGGGATAACTTATTTATGGGTAATGACACAAATTTGCGTTGGGTGGCGTTTAAAGAAAGTTTTAGGAATATTGAAAGGGAGTTTATTCCTCATAGGCCCAAGCGCGTTAGAAATCGTGATAGGCCGAAGTGGTGGACCAGGGAAGTAGGCGAGTTCATAAACGAGCGTAATAGAGCGGATAGACTTAACAAGGTCAATGGCCAGGTAGCTAATTTTAATAGATATATCGAGCTTAGACGTCAGGTTAAAAGATCAGTTAGGAATGCTAAGCGTAATTTAGAGATAGTTATAGCTGCGGATAGTAAACATAATCCAAAAAAGTTTTTTGAATACGTAAATAATCGTAAGCCGGTAAAAGATAACATAGGCCCTCTAGTGGATGTAAATGGCGCTTTGGCTTCTGACGCTCAGGCGATGGCGGGTATTTTCAATAACTTTTTTGCGACAGTTTTTACCGTAGAAGACGTAAATAATGTCCCCGACGTTGACGATATCGTTCCATTTAGTAGCGAGACTATTTTAGATGAAATAACTGTTTACGAGGCTGAGATTGCGCATTATATCGATAGGCTAAAAATTGGCAAGGCTCCAGGCCCTGACGCTTTTTATCCTAGACATTTGAAAGATTTGAAAGACGTTATCGTAGGCCCCTTAGCGAAGATTTTTAATCAGTCACTCGAAACGGGGATTATTCCTGAAGACTTCAAATTAGTTAACGTCACGCCTATTTTTAAAAAAGGCGACCGCGCGGCGGTAGCTAGCAATTATAGGCCCATTAGCTTAACGTCAATTGTCGGTAAACTTTTGGAATCCGTAGTTAGGGATCGTATTATCGATCACTTAGAAAGTAGGGGTTTGATTAATAGTAGTCAGCACGGGTTTCGACGCCATAGGTCTTGTTTAACTAATTTGTTAGAATTTTATAACGAAATAGTGCGCGAATACGATAGGCATAGGGCAGCTGACGTTATTTATTTAGATTTTAAAAAGGCGTTCGATACAGTTCCGCATAGGAGACTAATTGCGAAGGTTAAAGCGCTCGGTATACGCGGTCAGGTAGCTAACTGGTTAGAAGAATGGCTTCGTGCTAGGAGGCAGAGGGTCGTAGTTAATGGTAGTGAATCGGGGTGGTTAGAGGTAGGTAGCGGTGTCCACAGGGTTCAGTGTTAGGCCCATGTTATTCGTTATTACATTAACGACATAGATGTAGGATTGACTAGTAACGTGTCAAAATTCGCGGACGATACTAAAATAGGCGGTAAGGTTGTTAACGAGGACGATAGAAATAGGATCCAAGACGATGTAGACAGGATTATGGAGTGGACGGATAAGTGGCAGATGCAATTTAACGTAGATAAATGTAAAGTTTTGAATTTAGGTTCTCGCAACAATAATACGCGTACACGATGGATGATAGGGAGTTAGCGAGCGTTGACGAGGAGGAAGTAGATTAGGCGTACGCGTAACTAAAGATTTAAAGGTTAGGAACCAGTGCCTGGAGTCTTGCGCAAAAGCTAATAGGATGTTAGGCTTCATAGCGCGTAATTTCGAATTTAAATCGAAGGATATTATATTGCCCTTTTACAAGTCCCTAGTCAGGCCTCATTTAGAATATGCCGTTCAGTTTTGGTGCCCGTACTTGCGTGAGGATATTGATAGGTTAGAAAGGGTTCAGCCTCGTGCCACGAAACTTATTCCGTCATTGCGCAATAAGCCTTATGAAGATAGGATTAAAGAGTTAGACTTGTATTCACTCGCAACTAGAAGATTAAGGGGGGAGCTTATTGAAGTTTTCAAA
Organism: Bathynomus jamesi; assembly: GCA_023014485.1. Taxonomy (NCBI): domain Eukaryota; kingdom Metazoa; phylum Arthropoda; class Malacostraca; order Isopoda; family Cirolanidae; genus Bathynomus; species Bathynomus jamesi. The sequence goes on from JAJOZX010000938.1 coordinate 94,931, forward strand.
ATCGTTAATAACATCGATAACGTAAATTTTGACAAACTGTTCACTTTCGATAATAGTAATACTCGCAATAACGGATTTAAGTTGCGTGGCAGACGTTAATTACTAATATCGCTAAAAACTTCTTTACGTTTAAAGTAATGATAAATGGAATAATCTTCCCTCGTCAGTCGTTCATTCTACCAGCGTTAATATTTAAGAACCGTCTTGACAGACATTTTAAAAGTATTAACGTTGTTTAAATTAAAAAAAAGAAAGTTAACAACAGGAGCTCTGGTGGTGGTGCTCGAGGATGAGTCTGTTGACGATGAATGCCAGCTTGTGACATGCCAGCGTGTGATGCCAGCAATAAAAAAAAAAAAAAAAAAAAATTAGACTAACACGAACGTAGATGTAGCTCGTAGCGTAAACTAACCACTTTTTGTTTAACTGTACCTGCTTTTTTTTTTTTTTTTTTCTTATCTCCTTCTTTGCATGTCTGTAATCTCTTTACTTGCATGTTTGTAGTTTGCATGGTATGACAGTGAGTTAAGACTGTGTTTGCATGGTTTGTAAGCGTTCTTATTTTACTTCTTTTCATCTTTCACCCCTCCCTATTTTCTCGACTATTTTCTGACTTGTCGGCAGTGGCCGGCGGATGATGATGGTGAGACTTTTTCCTCTTTTTCTGAATGAATGTTAACCCACGAATGATAGGTGTTGCTCCTTACTTAACCCCTTATTCTCCTCTCTTCTCTTAACCCCCTACTCTTTCCTTTCTCTCGGGCTAGCCTTAGAGTGGATCTTAGGGTCTTTGTTAGCCTTAGCTTCTGTAGATCTGTAGATCTGGGGACCATCTCTTGGACGGTGTATGGACCTGATGGGGCTCCTCCTGTTATTCTTGCGCATCAATGCCAACATCCCGACAAGCAAACGCCTACGTTTTTGCTTATCATCTTGTACTTTACCTCCCTGCTAAAAGTTTGCTTTCATTCAACCTGTCCCAGGAGGGCTAACCGCCCTAAGCCCTTCAGTCAAAATGTTTTGATTTCTTGCCTATCTAAAATTTTTTAAACTAACCTTAATAGGAAGAATCTTAACCACCTCTCTTCTCACAATATTCTTTCATATCGTCAGTACGGGGTCCCAATGGTAATTCTAACGATGATCTTCTTGCATATCGCCCTGATTCATGGTCTTCCTCCTTTCAGGATTTCGGTGAAACTCCTGCTATTGCGCTAGACATATCGAAAAGTTTTGATAGATTGTAGTACAAATTTCTAATATCCAAATTGCTAACCTGTGGATTTTATCCTACTATCTATGTCTTCACCTCTAATTCTCCCTCTAGCCATCCTATAGCAGCGATTGTAGATGGCCTCTATTCTTCTAACGCTATCAACAGATGTGCTCCTCAGGGACTCTGCTCTGTCAGCCAATCTTTTCCTTTTATTTATTAATGATTTTTAATTCGCCCTTCCTATCCTATTCGGTCCTATACCAATGGCCCCACACTTTACTTCTCAGCCCGCTCCCCAGAGCGTCCTTCTCAACAGTCGCACTATGATCCGTGTAGGACGACTATGGAGCACCTGACTTCTGGACTTTCTGTTATCTCTGATTGGGTCAGAGAATACATTGCGACTTTCACTGGTTCAAAATTCGGTTCCTCCGTCTATCTATTCGTCACATTCTTCAACAGGATTATAACCTTGTCTTCAACAATATACACCTCATCTTTTCCCTTCACTTATCAACCCGGCATTTCCTTTCTCGCGATTTTTCCTGTAAGATCGCATATACTATCTTTCCAAAACATCTTCTAAGGGGCTAGGCGCAATGTACTACCTTACAGTTTCTTAGCCCTCGCTCAGTTGATGCCTCTGTGCAGGACGTTATCCATCTCTGTATGGAATACGCTTGGAGGGCTTTTCGTGGGCAATCGCCGAAGATTGCGGCGATTGTTCCTTCCTGCCTAAAAACAAAACAAAACAAAAAAGAGTATTTTTAAGCACTTACCCACATGAATGTAATTCTTGCCTCATATTATGGATTCATCACCTTTACACATAAATACTTCAGCAGCACGGTGCTGGGTTTAATACCTTTGCTTTACTCCATAGGCTTACCTATATTCCTCAAACTCTTGAAGCAGTTTTGATGTTTCTTGATAAAAATATCTTAACTAGTCAATATGACTAGAAATAATATATATATATATATATATGAAAAATTATTTCACGAAAGTGACACGTGAAAAGTATTATGATGAATAAAACCACGAAGGAAAAAAGAAACACACAAACGGGTGCTCAAGCGCTTTCGTCTAATGACATCCTCAGGAACACTGGAGTGAAAGGACAGATCAAGGCAATATATAGGTTACAAAAATAAACATACATACATACATATTCATAATATATATACATATATATAATATATATATATATATATATATATATATATATATATATATATATATATATATATATATACATATACATATATATAGTAAGCATAGAAAAAATTGTGGGAGGAGCAAACATTTATATGGGAGATTGACACTTTTAGCACTTCAGCCGACATTCATATAAATTCAAATGGCTTGTGTTATGAAACAGGTCACAAAAGAATAAAGAAATAAAAATAAATATAAATATAAATTGAGAAAAAAATTAATTACAAAATAGTGCCTTAGTGATATATATGTCACAGCCTAAATAATCATAAAGAAATAAACAGGCAAATAAAAAACCCACAAATATATATACATACATATATATATATATATATATATATATATATATATATATATATATATATATATAAAGACACTTTAGCACTTTGGCCGACCTTCAATATAAATTCAAATGGCTTGTTTATGGAACAGGTCACAAAAGAATAAAGAAATAAAAATAAATATAAATATTGTAAGTGGAGTCTACAAATTCAAGCTCAAAAGGGAAAGTTTTACAATCAATTTAATAGATGATGCCAAATTGATATATATGTCACAAAGAAATAAAGAAATAAACCAAAAATAAAAAAAATAATAAAAAATAATAATAATAAATTGAAAGATAAATTTTAAGAGAGGCACACCAATTTATAAGGGAAAAATTACCACAGGTTTTTTAGTTATTGTCCGAATCATGCATATTATAGTCACAAACGACTAAAAAAGTACAAGTAAATATAAATTGGAAAACAAAATGATGCCTAGATGATATATAAAGAACCATAAAATATATATACAACATATATACGGTATATATACGAAATATAAACGCAATATATACAGAATATATATATATATATATGCATAAGGGAAAAAAATTACCAGATTTGTTTCTATAATTATTGTCTGAAAAAACGGTAGGTCGCAAAAGAATAAAGAAATAAAAATAAATATAAATTGAAAAAATTACAAATAATACACCTACACATGTACACATGTATACCCGCATAACAAATATATATACATATACACACATATATACAAACACACACACACACACACACACATATATATATATACACATACAAGCTTGACCTTCGCGAAATGAGAAATCATCGCGCAGAACCTTTGTGAGGTTGTAAGGTAAGGTAAGGTACATACACACACATATATATATATATATATATATATATATATATACACATTAACTGCATACATACATACATACATACATACATACATATACACACATACATACATACATATACACACATATACATACAAACACATTTAACTGCAATGACCACACACATACTCACATACACATACATACATACACATACTCGCATACAGCAAAAAATTGAAAAATAAAATTGTAAGAGAAACAAAAGACAAAAACAAATTTTTTACCAAAGATTTAACAACCTGCCCTTTTTGTTTAAATCCATTCTGAAGGAATTCAGAGCAACGGGATCGAGTTGAAACAGACCTTTACTCATGTTAAGGTTATTTGTAAGTTGAATTATAGCCGACTCAAGAATATTTCTATTAACAATGTTGCTAGAGTGAAACAAAACTGAAACATTATTCCAATCAATACAATGGGATAACTCTGACAAATGGACAAAAAGGGCACTGGACAACTGTCCCGTTCTAACGGAATATTGATGCTGTTTTACACGCGTTTGCAAATCCTTTCCCGTCTGACCTATGTAAAAGGAATCACATTGCTTACACCCAATTTTATAGATAATGCCTAAATTATTGGTAGGACTATTTTTTACTATGATGTTTTCACAATATTGTTATATGAAAAAACTACACTGATATCCAAAAGTTTAAGTACATTAGCAATGCCTAAGAAGCCGGGAAAAATGGAAGTACTAAAAATATTCTTTGACAAGGTGCGAGTGTTATTATTCACACGATAGAAGGTTCGTTTAGCCTTATTAAGACAAGATTCCATGAACGCAGATGGGTAACACAGCTCACTTCCAATACCGTTGATATTTTCCAATTCGGCATCGATGTATTCCGGACTGGCGATCCTAAGAGCGCGGAGAAACATTGAGGAAAATATGGCCTTTTAATAGGGGTGTCATGTCCAGAGTAAAAGTGTACGTAGGACAAATTGTTTTTTTTTTCCGATAGATACTAAACTTAAAACCCGGGCTATCCTATGAACACGCACACAAAAAACGGGATTGAGTTGTCTTGTTCCACTTCTAAAGTAAATTTAATGGAGGGGACTTGGTCATTTAACTGAAGAGGAAGTCATCCAGGTCACGATTCATGGGCCAGATACACAAAATATCGTCGACGTACCGCAACCAAGGGATGCCAACCCCCAGGATTCTCGGAATGTAAGTAATTTCAAAAAACTCCATATAAATATTGGAGAGAAGGGGCGACAAAGGGTTGCCCATGGCCATTCAAAAACTGATAATGCTCGCCATTGAAAGTGAAAGTTTACAATCCTTGATACAAAGCTTAATAAGCTCCAAAACAGTTTGTGTGCAGGTAATGGTAAATCATAATTATGTAATTCTCGGGCGAGAAAGTCAAGCATTCATCAATCGGCACTTTTGTGAACAATGAACAAACGTCGAAACTGATCAATCTATCGTTGGTATTAATGCGAACATTATTCAATTTTTCAGTGAGATCCATGGAATTTTTTACGTGTGAATCAGAGACGGTTCCAAGAATGGGGGACAAAACATTAACAAGCCATTTGGAGAGTTTATAGGTAATAGAGCCACCGAGCTAATAATAGGGCGCATAGGGTTACCGGGGTTGTGGGTTTTAATAAGACCATAAAGGTAAGGCAGAGCAGGTGAAGTGGACAAAAAAAGGGGAATTAAATCCTTATGATCTTGAGAATGCGTTTCAAGCCACTATTGAATGATTTGAATGACATCATCCTGTGGGTTCTTCCTATTCATTCCTATTTTCACGTATGTGGCGGGGTCCTGAAGCAGCTCATTCATCTTTCCAATGTAACCACTTTGTCCATAATGACTAAGGTGTTAGCCTTGTCTGCTTTAGTAATTAGTCATTTGACGAAAGCGCTTGAGCACCCCTTTGTGTTTCTTTTTTCCTTCGTGGTTTTATTCATCATATATATATATATATAAGAACATGTACAGAATTTGAAAATGATGCAACTTTTTCATCAATGAATCTACAGGCCTTAATAAATCTACTAAGCATAAAACATAGCTCTGATAAACCTTGTGGAGATTTAATACTGTTGATAGCTTTGTAAACTTGATTTTTCTAGAGAATCTAACTACTGTGTAGTTTGTTTTTAAGAAGCTCGTATTCAGCAATTTTCTCTTCTTTTCCAGGGCATCGTGTAACGAGTCGTTTAAAAGATCCCGAAATGCATTACCACCAACATGCTCAAGTGGCGGTAAGTGGGATCGAAAGAATAAACAGGGGCCCTTTGACTCTGCTATTGAGGTAACCCCTCAAGCAACCATCCAAGACCTCTACACCTCCGCAGGCATTAAAAGATCTAGACATGGTGAAGATCAATCTCCTGCCACATGCGGTATGGAAGCTAAACGAACAAGGTACAGCATATCATTCAGCTCTGAGGACAAATATCCGTTGCCGACAAACTCATTGTCGAGGGAGCCAAATGAACAATGTCCTGAAAACCTCCAGCCTTACACGTCACCTGCAACATTCCATGCCCCTTCAAGGGCTACCGCTAGCCATACAGAGAGAATGATTTATCATTCAACCAACGGTGTATCTCTTACCTTAATGCAAAATGCGAGTAATACCCATACACTTTCTAGAAGTCGCTACAACGTCAGAATTGACCCCCGAGTCGCATATTCGAATGGCTTCGAACAAGGACTCTCCAGCGTAGTTCAGTGTGGCATCGCATATGCTCTTCAGAACAATAATGATCGGGAGACCCGAGTAAGGTTGGCATTTGGGATTGAGCCAAATAGCGGAGATAGTGATCAGTTCTGGATAGTAATACCTTACAGAAACCTGGTGGCAGAAGATGTTGAGTACATCCTTTCGCGTTTTGCACAAGCCTCTCAAAGTGGATCAAAGTTTAGCCTGGAGAATTTCACGGTTGAAATTGACCACTTGTTCCGTGTTGTGGGTCATAGTGCCACACCTTATACTCTTAACTTCAATTGTCAGGCTATTTACAGACGGCATATAAACGTCGATCGTGGTTGCGGCTTTATAGCAGCGGTCATAGCACGTATGTTTACTGTACTAAATACACGGGCCCAAAAAATTTGGTTGCCTACGGTAGTGGAGCATGCCCGTAAACTAGCTGTAGACTGTAAACTTGAGTTTGACTGTAATATGGGTCCTGAAGAGTTGACGAAGGTAGAAGAACAGATGAAAGTTAGGATTGCCGTGTTTGGCGTGGATCAAGATGGTAGAACAAACGTATGTTTTTAAAGCAGTGTGAGAGATCGTACAAGGCCCCTACTTGTTTTTAGGGATGGTGGGAACAACTTACCTTCCTATTAGATGCATCAGAGATCTTTACGTAAACTATGATAAAAGTTGAAAATATGGACGACAGCACGATTTGTGTAAGGGCGTCTCGAGTTTACGAATGATCTGTTGAAACATTGTAAGGAATGCCACATGGTATGTGTGCAGTGTAAAAGCCCCAAATGCGAAAGTCGTGTAGTTGACGCTGAGAAGGCGACTGTAATGTATGTAAGCGCGTGTTTTTCAATAACATCTGTTTTGAATCACCATAAATCGAATGGCACGTGCAGGAAAATAAGGATTTGTGAGTGTGGTATGTTTCACACAATGGATAATTGGGGGAATTTCAAGCATAAATGTGATGAAATTCACTGTTCTACATGCCATGAGAAATATAAGGCGGTTGGGGTAAAACATGTATGTTATATGAAAGATGCTAAGCCTAAAAATAGACATTGTATAACTGTGTATTACGATATAGAAACATATACGAATGCTGAGACCAAAGAGGTTATCCCGCATCTACTTGTAAGCCAGACTATCTGTGATGAGTGCATGGATGTCGAGTGTGATGAGTGTCACAAATGTGGTAAACGGACAACCATTTTTAAGGTGTCTGCAGGAGAGTCCCCTGTGAAACTCTTTATGTCCTATATTGTCAAGCTAGCGGACAAGTTTAAAAAAATGACTGTGTATATTCTCGCCCATAACGGGGCAAAATTTGACACACAGTTCCTTTATAAGGAGTTGCTTGAGCACGAGTCCCCTGAGATATTTACAGGTGATCCCTTGAATAGAGGAAACAAACTTATACAGATGCAAATAAGAGGTAATGTACAGTTTAAAGATACCTTGCTGTTCGCTCCATGTAAATTGGCAAAACTACCCAAGGTCATGGGCGCAGCAGCTGAAGTTTCAAAAGGATATTTCCCTTACACTTTCCTCACTAGCGAGACTTTAAATTATGTCGGCGCACCACCCCCCAAGCACTACAGGGCGTCCCAAAAAAATGTATACACACTTTAACAGCTGATAGCTCAATTGATGTTTTTTTCTTTCCAAGTGAAACCCATTAGAATTAATAATGGCAGTCAGACTAAGCTTTGAACAAAGGAAATTCATTTTAAAATGCTACTGGAAGTGTGAAAACGCAGTTGAAGTGCAAAGACAGTTTAGGAGGGAGTTTCAAACAGATCACCAACGCGACTTACCATCACTCGAATTAGAGATAAGTTTTGAAGCGATGGAACTGTTCAGAATGTCCACAAGAAGCGTTCCGGAAGACCACGGACATCGACAAGCCCCACAAAGCAAGAAAGAGTACTGGAAACGTATCACCAAAGTCCAAGAAAATCTGTGCGGCAAGCGAGTCGTGAGGTAGGAATTTCAGAATCGTCTGTCCAACGCATTTTGAAGCGCTGTCAATGGAAAAGTTACATTCCAAGATTAGTCCATGCTATTAATGAAGATGATGATCCGGACCGAAGAGTGGAGTATTGCGAGTGGTACTTGGCACGATGTGGATGTGGATTGGACGAAGGGGTTTCGTAGAATACCCTCCGCGTTCACCAGACCTCACACCACTAGACTTTTTTTATGGGGATACTGAAAGACAAGTCTACGCTATAAAACCTGCAACAGTCGCTGAATTGAGAGCAGCCATTGAACGAGAATGCACACAAATACCAAACGAAATGTTTCGTGATGTTTGCGATTCCATTGCTTCGCGTTATCAGCAGTGCCTGGACCAGAACGGACGTCAGTTTGAAAACATGCGTTGACAAAACAATTAAATAATGTCTGTAGATTCTATTACATTTTGAAAATGAAATGTATTTTAATAAACACTGCCTTTATAATTATTTAAAGTGTGTATACATTTTTTTGGGACGACCTGTATTTTAACTACACCAACATGGATGATAGTGAGCGTGAAGATTTTGACCGATACTACAACAGTTTTAATGAACGTAATCCTTATAATATAGCTGATGAATGTGAACGTTATTGCGTGAATGATGTGCGCGTGCTTACAGTATGCTTTCAAGCCTTTAGAAGGATGTACATATGTCGTTTCAAATGCGATCCGTTGCAAGTCGCAACCACCATCGCCTCATTATGTTTTACGGTGTCAAGAATAACTTCATGCCTAAAGACACCTTAGCCATTATTCACAGAAACAATCCCGCAGTTATGGGCACAAGGCTATTTACTGGCTCATACACCTACAACAGCAGACAGGTGTATACATAAAGCACGCTCGCAACACGGGGGAGTACCCATTAAGATCAATGGCCGTGTTTTTTGGGTGGATGGTCTAAGCGAAAACCTTGCTACTGGTGAGAAGACTGTGTACTCCTTTAACGGTTGCTGGTGGCATGGTTGCCCCGTCCTGAGTGTGGAATCGCAGGAGATATCCACGGTAGATCTCCTGCCGACTGTCTTGCGTGGACGCGCACCGCGATCAACTTATAGGCTCCCAGTTTACTCACAAAGTCTTGTGGGAGCATGAGTATGATGCAAGGATGGAAACAGATGCCCTGTACCGCGAAGAAATAAGAGCCATCAAGCGTTCAATGGTGTAGACCCCCTCAAATGCGGTGATAGCTTGTTCGGCGGGCGTACAAACCCCTTCAAGCTATACTTTCCACCTACGGAGGGTGTGAAGATCCATTACTACGACTTCTGTTCTTTATACCCCTACGTGATGAAGAACAATCCGTACCGTAGGTGCACCTGAAAAACTAGTGGGGCCTGCCATGCCAACCATCGAGGAGTTTTCGGCCAACTTGAATGACCTCTACTTTGGACTCTCTCGTAGACGTGCTCCCCCCTCGCGATTTATGGATGCCTATCTTGCCTGTTGTTATAGGCCACAAACTCATGTTTCCCCTGTGTGAAGTGTGCAGAAGAGAACAATGGCGATTGTGAACATACACCCCACCAGCGCAAGATCAGAGGTGTATACACAAGCCCTGAACTGGACCTAGCCGTTCGCCATGGGTATAGAATAATGAAGATATATGAGGTGTGGAGGTTTCAGAAGCTACCCAACCTTTTCAAACCGTATATAAACGCATTTTTGAAAGATAAGGTCGAAGCATCAGGCTACCCTCGAGGGGTTGATACGAAGATGAAAAGTCCGGCCTATATACAGCGTTACCTGACCGTGAAGGGATACAGCTTGATCGTACCCAAATTGTAAAGAACCCAGGCAAGCGCTTTAGTGCAAAGTTGTGCCTAAACAGTCTTTGGGGAAAATTTGCGCAGAATACCGGCAAAGGGAACGTTCATTTGGCGCAAAGTTATAGTGAAGTTTGGGATTACGCCAACGCGCCCGATAAAGAGGTCATGGAAATCGTGAATGTAGGTAATACTTATATAATAAGGTACAACCGAACCGAATTGGGCACAGATACCTCAAGGGTTACAAACATACCTGTAGCCAGCTTCACAACGGCATAAGCACGTATCAAACTTTGGGGCCTATTGCATTCTCTTGGACGGAGGGTATTGTACGCTGATACAGATAGTGTGATATTCACAGAGGGGGAGGGTGAATACATGCCCGCTATTGGGGAGTTCCTCGGTGAGCTAACTGACGAGATCAAGGATGAGTATAGAGACATCGCATACGCCGACTCTTTTGTCTCAACAGGACCAAAAAACTACGGGGTACGGATGAGGATAGGGGATGATACGAAGTATATCGTCAAGGCGAAGGGTATCACGCTTAACCATGCGAATCGGCGGGTCGTTAACTTTGACTCGATGAAGGAACTAGTGAGCTTGGAAGATGATGAGGGTGACCGCCCGCCCCACCTGGTTGTGGGAACTCACAACTTCAGAGCACAGAAATTAGGGGGTGTGAAGGAGCTTAGGGGTACAAAAGTGTGCCGTAACACCTATAGGAAACGTTACCAGGTACCTGGTACCTATGATACCGTGCCTTTGGGTACTGTATCGACTAGATGCTTACCTTGTAATGCTTACCGTATTTAAACTATGTATGTGCCTGTTACACCTTTTTATTATATGTTCTTTGCACCACTGTTTGCCATGCATGTTTAACCATTTTCTGTGTATAGTATTTGTACTGATAATACATTTCTTTTTGTATTAGATTGCTTTTCATTCTAACAACCTTCATTATATTAGTTATGGGAAATAAAAGTTGTATATTTACACACCTGTCATTAATAATGCACGGTATTTTTCTCCACAGCTTATTAATGACGTAAACTTAGTCTCAGTAATATTCCTTTGTGTGCCAGCGAATCCACATGGCACCATCAACAAAAAGTATATGTATTTTCCTCAGACTAGATTCAATGGTGGTTTATGGCAACTGAGTATAAAAATTATTGTATAGCAACATCTGGTAGTTTTGGACATTGCCCTGAACATTTAGAACCCAAAAGAGGTGCAGAAACTATATGAAGGGGTACTCTCGTCTATAATGCAGAAAGTGTGATACCCATTACGTTTAACAAAAGCCAAAACTACCTTAATGAATCAAAGCACTATGGTCCACCTTGTGTTTAGCAAAGGCCAAATATTGTTATTATTTGTGCCTTTCAAAGTACCAAAGTTGTGTTAGTGTCTCTTATTCATGATATCATCAATGGAGCCTATAACTTCTAGTGTAATTAATTATTTCTAAGCAAAGTTTCGTTTCCATACCTTTTTAACATGTTTAGTTGTTAAAATCGTTTTTTAGTTCGAAACAATAATTTGGGATAGAAAGGGTTCATATTGCAGACACCATCGTCGCTCTGTGCAATACATATCATTCAAATAAGTACCTACAGATCCATATAGGCGCATGATGTTTTCCACAGTCGGTAGTAATGACGCTAAGACATCCAATATTATTTTAAGACATTTTATAATCAAGTTTTAATCTTCCTGCAAGCGTTTGAAGACCTTGTTAAGTATACATTCGCCTAGTATGAAAAGTTAAAATATGCCTACATGAATAAGATGGTTGCTTATCTTCTCATAGTCAAATTTCAGTTGAAGCCTATACATGTGCCGATGTGTCGCGTGTTGAAATCTTCTAGCTCATTACAATGTCGCTATTTTACTGAAGTTATTGCACAAACGAAAACAAATGATAAGAATATGTAATATAACAGGATACAAAAGGCTACAAACAACGACTTATACGATAATGTTTGTTTAGGAAGCTCTGGTAAAAGATGTACGAAAATTAAGAATGTAAATGAAAGTTTTAAAGCATAGCATAGGAGAGAGATTGGGAAGAAATAGAGAACTTTAAAGATAAAGCGAAAATTTAAGAGTAAAGAGATCTGGTTGCGAGTGAAATTCAAAATACTCTTATGCGGTATAAATGTTTTCCAAAGGAGATTTAAGACAAAATAAACAGCTGGCCTTTTAAAAGGTCCGATTGAATTACTTTGAAGTATGTTAGTGACATTCCAGCCCCACAAATTAACTATACGCTTGAATGACATACGTTTAGTTTCATCAGAATTAAAATGCTTACCCACTAATTTGAGATCAATATTCTGAGTGCATCCTACATTTCTGCAATCAAATTGTTTTTAGGTTTCATGATGTCAAGCATTAAATGTTCATAGGTAAACAGTTTTTAAAACATGAACTATAGATGATGTGAAAACCTAGTGAAGATGCTCTCCTAGATTATCTTAAGCGATGCTTCGGTCAGAACAATAATCTTTTACGCATATTGTGTTCATTGTTCTCTATGTTTTTTACCCTTTATTGCTATTTCTCTGTGATACATGAACTATATATTTGTCGTGGATAAAACACGGTGGTAGGACGCCTCAGTAATATGTAAATAATCTGTTGCGGAACTCGACACTATTTTAATTGGTGGTACGGCTATTAACGTTATATATATAATATATATATATATATATATATATATATATATATATATATATACATAATATCAGTCGGTGTGTGAGAATGTTTGATCCCCCTGCAGATAAAACTAACGGGGACCGCGAACACGTCGGAACAAAAAGTACTCGAATGTTTGTTTGTTTTTGTCTCATGAAAGAACCCCACAGGACAGATGGATTTTTCTCGTGAAAGAAGGTTATAATGAACCCCCTTTTTTTTTTAAGGAAGGTGAAGACGAATCCTTTTTTTTTTTTTTGAAGGAAGGTGAAGACGAATTTTTTTTCTCCCCAAAGAGGAAGTCGAGGCTGATTTTTTTTTTTTTTTAAAGAGGATGGGGCCCCGCAAGGGGCCCTCAAGGGGCAAATGCCCTTCATTAAGTCCGGTTAGACCCCATAAATGGGTTAGGAACTTAAGTAAAGGGGGCCCATCATAACAAAGGCTAGGCTTTCAGGGGGGGGGGCCCTCCAGGGGCAGAATTTCAGAGCACCCCAACTTCCTCTACCCAAACGCGCCCATCCTACTAGTCTAATGCAAAGAATTAAAAAATCAACCAACCCGATCATCCAAGCTATCCATGAGTCCTGCCATTTATCCTCTAAGCTATGGACTTCTTGGTACGAAAACGTCTGTCTGTAGCTCCACTTAACTTCGACAGTGCAGTATTATTTCTAATCAACTGTATATATTTCTATCCGTAGTATATGAACTGTCATTGTATTAATAATATTTGTCATATGGACTATAGTCTGCCAATAAACCTTTCCAGTTTCATTTTCATTTCATATATATATATATTATATATATATATATAATATATATATATAATATATATATATATATATATATATATATATATATAACAAAATCGACAAAGTCGACAAAATCGAACTTTTTTCTCTCATCAAAGATGTATACACACTTTTCTAGACCAGTTTTGTACGCTGACTCCTAACCTGTTTTCGGGTTTCCTCTAGCACATCTAGTTATCGAAATATGACTGATGTTAGTTTCAGCACAATTTATCGTAAAAGTACAACTTTATTCATAAAAAGAAATGTACAGTGTACACCAACCTAAAAACGTTGCAAGTACGATTTTCTTTTGCAAACCTTGTCCGGATCGTTGCGGTACAACATCCAGCAGTAGTCTGCCAGCATACTTTCGTTCCAGAAACCTTGGTAGCGATTTTCCATTGGCCGAATGTCTTGATGGAAGCGTTCCCCCTGTTCGTCACTCACCGCGCCAAGGTTTTCGGGAAAGAAATCTAGATGCGAATATAAAAAATGTATTTCCAAGGACATGCGACAGCCCATTTCTTGATGTGCATCGAGCAGTTTCTGAACTCCATCTTTGTATACAGGAGACTTGTGGTTACCCAAGAAGTTTCTAGAAATCCATTTGAAAGCCTGCCATGCTTTTAGTTCTAAGACGATGAGGTTTTCTTCAAAGCTTTCATCCTGCAGAACCTCCCTGATTTGGGGCCCCACAAAGATTCTCTCCTTCAATTTCGCGGCACTGATGTTTGCAAGTTTCTCAACAAGGTATCGAAACCCTCTCGAATTCGCCTTACCCATCGCTTTCACAAAATTTTTCATTAAGCCGAGCTTAATGTGGAGAGATGGCAAGAAAATCTTTTTTGGATCAACTAAAGGAACACATTGGACCCTGCCACTGCCCGTTCCTGTCTCGTATGTGCTTCTTTGATGCCAGTCACGTCTAATGTAATGATCCGTTAACACGGCTGTCCCATAGGCATAGGAAACAACATTATTTCGTGAACCTTCCTTTCATACCCATTAACATACCAATGACTTTGAAATCACCACAGATATTCCATTGGTGAGTGCTGTATTGGATTGCTCCGAGTAGTATAGTCATGTTATCGTACGTCTCCTTTACATGAACGGAGTGGGCGATCGGGATGGACGGCTTTAAGTTCCTGTTATACAGGAGAACCGGTGATTTTTACACTTTCGAGGCATGATGATCGATGAGTAAATAACCTACAAAAATAAAATGTGTAAGTGGGCGACACAAAACAAAACACAACACACAACTAGACTTATGACTGTTACGCCAAAGAGTAAAAGTGTGTACATGTGCAACGTTTGCAAATTTGTGGCCAGCAACTGCTCTCGCCTAAAATACCACAAGACAAACTGCGGAAAGCCTAAATTGAAACGACAAAATGCCATACATGAGGGTACAGAAACGGTAAAGCAAAAACCTACACCTAAGCTGCAAAATGCTCCGCTACATGTATAAAGAACTCATATTATATATTGTGCATATATAGTATTATATATTATACAGTGCGTTCGAAAAGTCTCTCCGCAGTCAACCAACACTTCAAAGAAAGTGTTTGACAACACGTGTAGACGAGTTGCTCTGTCCCTGCAAAATGGTAGAAAACATTTTCAACACATACTGTAAAATCAAAAGGTTATGTAATAAAATCACTAAATCATGGTTGAATGAAAACATTGTAGTTTTTCAATTTCCTATGCGTTTAACATAGCACTGCGGAGAGACTTTTCGAAAGCACTGTATTATATACAGGGTGTCCGAGAATTATCTGTACAATTTTTGGCTGTTATTAAATGTCAACCATGAAGTGTAGAAATTCCAGTGTTGTCCCATTTTACAGAGAAACTCATTACGTTTTTTCTGATAACAAGTTTTGACAAGTTTTTCTTTTTCAGATATTCATACACACCCCTCATCCTTAATGAATCCACAGGAGAAAGCAGTGTGTTGAATGGTTTATCGAAACAAAATCAGATACACAAGTTCAACGAAGGTTTAGAACTAATTACAACAGAAACCCTCCATCAAGAGTAACCATACGAGCTTGGTATAAAAGGTTTAAGGAAACTGGAAGTGTAGAGCATAAGAAAGGAGCAGGGCGGCCTCGAACGTCTTTTGAAAATGTCGAGCGCATTCGAGAGGCTTTTGTTCGCAGTCCACGCAAGTCGACAAGAATTGCATCACGAGAGTTACAGATACCTCGTTCCACAGTGCATGATGTCTTGCGTAAACGTTTGAAGTTGCATCCTTACAAGTTGAAAATCTTGCAACAGATTACGCAAGAAGATAAGGTCTCCCATAAGGAATTTGCAATGACTCTGCTTAACAGAGTCGACCAGGCCAATGCGTTCTTGGCAAGAATCATGTTTTCGGACAAGGCAACTTTTCATGTTTCAGGCAAGGTAAACAAACAAAATGTGCGCATATGGGGGTCACAAAATCCACATTGCATAGAAGAGCACATCAGAGACAGTCCTAAAGTTAATGTGCGGTGTGGCCTGTTACATGATCGCGTGATTGGACCATTTTTCTTCGGTGAATCAACAGTGACCTCCAATACCTACCTGGACATGTTGCAACACTTTGTCTATCCGCAATTGGAAGCACTGCATCCACGCATCATTTTTCAGCAAGATGGCGCACCGCCACATTGGGCCTTGATCGTCCGTAAGTCCCTGAATGAGACATTCCCAAACAGGTGGATTGGCCGTGGAGGTGCAATTCATTGGCCGGCTAGATCTCCCGACATCACACCCTGTGATTTCTTTCTTTGGGGATTCGTCAAAGATCTTGAGTACAATACGCGGGTGACAGAGAGACATTGATGATTTAAAAGCAAGAATCACAGCTGCTATTGAGCGAATTGATGTGGATATGCTGCAGCGTACATGGCAACATTTGGAGTATCGATTGGATGTTTTGCGAATCACTGATGGTGCACATATCGAATGTTTGTAACAACATTACTTTAATAAAAGAAACTTTTGAAAATACAGATTCTAAATAATCTTGTTTAAGAATTTTACGTGTGTTATCAAGAATTTTATTAAAAGATGAAATTGTACAGATAATTTTCGGACACACTGGAATTTCTAAAAAACTTGTCAAAACTTGGTATCAGAAAAAACTTAATGAGATTCTCTGTAAAATGGGACAACACTGGAATTTCTACACTTCATGGTTGACTTTTAATAACAGCCAAAATTGTACAGATAATTCTCGGACACCCAGTATATCATAGTTATATGCATATTATATATATTATTATATTATATAAAGGACGCATATTATATATTGTTTCTATAGTATTATATATTATACTCGTATTATATATATTATATATATATACAGTATATTATATATATTATATTTTATATATATATATATATATATATATATATATATATATATATATATATATATATATATATATATATATATATATATATATATATATATATATATATATTATATTTATTATATATAATAAGATCGGTCACATCTCGAAAACTAGACGTGCTAGAGGAAAACCAAAAACGGATTTGGAATTAGCGTCCCAGTAGCTATGTAGCCCACCCATAATTATATCTGATGAAAATACATGTTGGCCAGTGTAATATGGCTGAGTGCCTAAGCCATACGAATGGCTGTTCCGAAGCCTTTCAGGGGGACAGAGAAGATCCCACTCTGCTCCAAGAGCGCCAGCGGTCGGATGTTCCCCTCCAGTCAAGCCTTTTACAAAGAATTTTGTTTTATTTTTCTTGGCTTACATAATATATACTAGGGGCACCCAATATATTTTGACTCGCCTTTTTTTCATAGCTAAATAATAGGCCATGGGGCTGAAATGGCTTTTGGGCTGTAAGTTTGAACTTTCTGCGCTTCACATAACCGGATTTTTCCAGTTTGAATCTCTCCTCCTTCTATAAAACCACTTTTAAACGCCCTTGTATAAAACCGATGGTTAACGCAGTTTCGAAAATGGCGTCTGATACTGATGTGTTCGTAATCAGAGAGCTACTATCGAGTTCTTAACCGCAGAGAAGAAAACAATTGGAAATATTCACAGACGTCTACAAAACGTTTGCGGAGATGCTGTTGTTGATCGAAGCACAGTTGGACGCTGATTTAAACGTGTGAGATCATCGGAAAGAGAGAGCCAGCCTCGATAATGAGCCACGCAGCGGTCGCCCGGCATCGGCTGTCACATCTCACACTGTGCAACGTGCTAACAGCATCATTCGATCAAATCGGCGCGTCACATACAAGGAGCTATGACTAGAGCTAGGAAATAGTGAAGGAAGTGTGAATACGATAATTCAGCAACTGGGATACTCAAAAGTGTGTTATCGGTTTGTTCCTCGCGAACTGACTGAAGATCAGAAAGCCCAAAGAAAAGAAATTGCTTCTGAGTGGTTGATTCGATACGAGGCAGAAGGAGATGACTTCCTTTCACGAATTGTGACTGGGGATGAGACTTGTGTACACCACTTTGAACCTGAAACAAAACGCCAATCCATGGAGTGGCATCACACAGACTCCCCACGCAAGAAAAAGTTCAAAATGGCTCCCTCTGAAGGAAAGATTATGGCCACCATCTTCTGGGACATGAAAGGGGTGATTCTGATGGACATTATGTGGAAAGGATAAACAATCAACTCAGAGGCATATATTGCTACCCTACAGAGACTCCAAAGACGTATAAAGCGAGTTCGATCGGAGAGAAAACTGGAAGACGTTCTTCTTTTGCACGATAAGGCAAGCCACACAACAGTTTGCAAACAGGAGAGGCCATCACAAAAATGCGCTTGACTGTGTTACCCCACCCTCCATACAGCCCGGATCTGGCATCTTCAGACTTCCATTTGTTTGGGCCAATGAAGGATGCTATTCGTGGAAGAAAGTTTCAGAGTGACGATGAGGTTGTTGAAGTGGTTAAGAGGTGGCTCCAGCGAAACCCAGCGGAATTTACCAACAAGGAATAAAGGCCCTTGTTTCGAGTTGGAGAAAAGCCGTAGAAAAGGATGGAGACTATGTGGAAGAATAAAAACTTGTAAAGAAGGTATATAACTACTTGTATACAAAATTTCTGGAACTTACAAGGAAACTTGGAAAGAAAGAAAAAAGGTGGGGCAAAATATATTGAGAGGCCCTCGTTATATATATATATATATATATATATATATATATATATATATATATATATATATATAGATATATATATATATATACAATTTAAATACATACATACATAGAAACATAGAAGCAAACATACATACAAACACACATTCACAATTCATACATATATATATAGGCTGCAAACCCACAAGGAAAAAGAAAAACGATTCCAAGGCCTTTCGTGTATTCAAAGCTACACCTCGTCAGGGAATGAAGATAAAAGGCGAGATGCCCATAAATATATACAACGTACAGGAAAAACAAAACAATTAGCACATACTTAACAAGGGTTAATGAGAGGCAAAAGAAATTTTAACATGATATCGTCAATTTTATACGTCCCCGCACTGTTATTGAAGTTGTTTTTAAAATGAATAAATGCACATTCTAGAATATTTCTTTCTATTATATCTCTGTTTTTAACAAGCGCTTTTGAACTATCCCACTTGATGCTATGGTTACATCTATACATATGATTAATAAAGCATTGGAATTATTAGCTGTTCTACAAGCATATTTATGCTGTTTTACCCTAATATCCAACGTTTTACCGGTTTGGCCTATATACACTGAGTTACATTGTGTACATCCGATCGAATACACACAACCAACAACATTATCAGGGCTATTCTTTATTAGGCTTGATTTAACAGTATTATTATACTTAAAGATTACATTAATGCCAATTGCTTTAAGTACAGTTGGAAGGTATTGAAAATTAACATGGTAAGGTAGGCTAAGGATATTTTTACGCTGAAATTCCTTTACAATTACATTATTATAATACCTATTCTTGGCTTTCTTAAGACAGTTATCTAAAAATGAAATAGGATAACATAATTCAGTACCAATATTCATGATATTGCATAACTCGGAATCTAAAAATTCAGGACTGACAACTCTCAATGCTCGAAGAAACATAGCAAAGAAAATAGAGGATTTAATCGAAGGATGATGGTCAGAATAAAAATGCACATAAGAGTTATTATTAGTAGGCTTACGGTAGACTTCGTATTTGAACTGATTAGAGCATCTCCAAATTTACATATTACTAAAGCGGACAAATCCAATTCGATCGTCATCATGGACAAAAACAGTTATGTTGAAAAGATGAATACGTTATTGAGTGATCGTGACACGTACAAACCTCTAAATAGAGACCCATTGGAGGATGTTAATAAAATGTTTAACAGAAAATTAAGAGAAATTTTAAAAAATAACTATAATGGGCTTCCACAGCAGTTTCTTAGTATCAATCCGTCACTACCATATCTGTACGGCTTAGTAAAAACACACAAAGTCAATAATCCCATGAGGCCTATTGTTAGCTCAGTGGTCTCCGTAACCTATAAGCTATCAAAATGGTTAGTTAGTTTATTAACGCCGTTAGTTGGCTCTATTTCTGAGTCACATATTGTAAATAGCATGGATCTTATTGACAAACTGAAGTTCCCTAATGACCCTAATTTCAAATTGGTAAGCTTCGATGTATGCTCGCTATTCACAAAAGTCTCTGTTGATGACCTACTTGATTTTTTAAAAGATAAGATCTCTGAATATTCTTTCCCTGTTCAACACAACACTCTTATTGAGTTAATTAAGCTTTGTGTCAAAGATTGTAAATTTCAGTTTGAAAATAAGTTTTATGCTATGTCGTTTGGATTGGCTATGGGAAATCCCCTTTCACCTGTACTAGCTAATTTTATATGGAATTTTTTGAAAGTAGAATTTTGCCTACGATTATTAATTTTAACTTGGTTTGGCACAGGTATATAGATGATATTTTATGCCTTTGGCCTAATAATTTGGATGTGGACTTATTTCTTGGTAGGCTCAACAATTTAGTCCTATCTATTAAGTTTACAGTTGAAAAACAAAATGATGGAAGCCTATCTTTTCTTGATCTAAAAATTTGGAGATGCTCTAATCAGTTCAAATATGAAGTCTACCGTAAGCCTACTAATAATAACTCTTATGTGCATTTTTATTTTGACCATCATCCTTCGATTAAATCCTCTATTTTCTCTGCTATGTTTCTTCGAGCATTGAGAGTTGTCAGTCCTCAATTTTTAGATTCCGAGTTATGCAATATCATGAATATTGGTACTAAATTATGTTATTCTATTTCATTTTTAGATAACTGTCTTAAGAAAGCCAAGAATAGGTATTATAATAATGTAATTGTAAAGGAATTTCAGCGTAAAAATATCCTTAGCCTACCTTACCATGTTAATTTTCAATACCTTCCAACTGTACTTAAAGCAATTGGCATTAATGTAATCTTTAAGTATAATAATACTGTTAAATCACGCCTAATAAAGAATAGCCCTGATAATGTTGTTGGTTGTGTGTATTCGATCGGATGTACACAATGTAACTCAGTGTATATAGGCCAAACCGGTAAAACGTTGGATATTAGGGTAAAACAGCATAAATATGCTTGTAGAACAGCTAATAATTCCAATGCTTTATTTAATCATATGTATAGATGTAACCATAGCATCAAGTGGGATAGTTCAAAAGCGCTTGTTAAAAACAGAGATATAATAGAAAGAAATATTCTAGAATGTGCATTTATTCATTTTAAAAACAACTTCAATAACAGTGCGGGGACGTATAAAATTGACGATATCATGTTAAAATTTCTTTTGCCTCTCATTAACCCTTGTTAAGTATGTGCTAATTGTTTTGTTTTTCCTGTACGTTGTATATATTTATGGGCATCTCGCCTTTTATCTTCATTCCCTGACGAGGTGTAGCTTTGAATACACGAAAGGCCTTGGAATCGTTTTTCTTTTTCCTTGTGGGTTTGCAGCATTCATTCATTTCACGTGTTTTATTGTGAAATTCATCCCATATATATATATACATATACCTTTGTGGGCCTAAGCTGCTAGGTTAGGTTACCCCACCACCTTGGAGGGTCTCTCCCGACCCCCCTTCCTGCGTACAACCCCTCTCCCCCTTGGTACTGTGCCGGTGCCTTGCAGCAGTAAAAACAGTAAAAAGCAGTAAAATAATTTTAAATTACACTGTATTATTACTGTATAACAAGAATGTCATGAATGCCACTAATTTCCTAACCCTTCCGAATGGTCTCCCTCATGCAGAGACAATCCATTTAGCATGAATAAGTTTCAGTGTGGAGAGCTTCAAATCTGTCTTACCAAGATAGAGGTAATCTGTAGAATTATAACTAGCAACTGTTGACCTCGAAATTATGATGCCGCGAACTCGTCCAAGGATATGAAAGAGCGAAAATTTGCTGCCAAATTAACCTGGTTTACAGTATATATACTTATAAACTCATACAATATTATACTAATGTTTGTGAAATGACGTTGATATGCCATGGTATCGTATGTAATACCTTTATTTCATAATTAAATACAAATTATTAATTTATTGAATTAAATAACTTCAAAATTGCCTCGGGATTGGCGACATAGCCTATTGGGAATAAAGATAATTGTCACACATACATAGAACCCATATGTAGGCATCGGGCCTGCTTGACAACACGAAAACCAAATTTATTACTTCGCGTTCAAATTTTCCATTGCTGACTCATGAAGATTACATCGAGAGAAGAGTCAACGAACTTTGCAAAATCAGCAAATAATAAAAATACGAAGATATATATTATATTATCCTGGCGGCACTCTGAGCTGCTTATGTTACAGCAATGCTTTAAGCAAGGAAGATGTACTTTATCTTCCTATAAGTTCTGAGTGAAACTTTCATAATATAAAACCTAATAACTATAAAAAGATAGGCCTATTCCTTCAGGTATTTCAGTATAGTGACTGCTTATATTAATTACATCAAAGCAACTCGTTGTGTAACTCCATCGTACCGCGGCCCTACATCGAAAAACATCGTCGCGTCCTACGGACAGAAGCGAGGCTCAACGAAGTAATAAGGTAAGGCAATTCCTTTCTTTACCATTAGGCAGCGCAAATACCGAAGGCAATTAAACATAGAGGTCATTTGAAGACCTACACATACATAACTCTCTAACGAAAAAACGTAGTGCATTTGTCGTTAAATCTCCACTGAAATCTGCTGGAAATTTCCAACGGATACCATATTTCTATACCGTATTTCTATACCATATTTATATACCGTATGACGAACACCGACTCTGAAAATGAATCTAGCTGAAGATAAAATTGCACAGCGAAGTTGGATAACTGGTATGCGGGAAGCAGACCTCTCTGTAGCTGACATGCCATGGAACTAGGAATTTCGAAGCCTACTGTTCGACGCTGGGTGCAGAGGTGACAGGAGATTGGGAGTCTGCTAGATTGTCCGAAGTGTGGGGCACCAATAAAGACCACCCCAGTAGAAGACCGGAGAATAATCAACGAAGTGCAGAACGATCCTATCAACAACGCAGTCGTCATCCGGGAGACACTACATATGGACGTGTCAGTGGACACCGTAAGGAGACGATGCATGAAGCAGGATATCACCACCGTACTCCTGCCAAAAAAGAGAGGATCGAGGAACGACATCGTCAGGCCAGACTCTCGTTTGCTCGCCACCATATAAATGACGATCTCGCATACTGGAGCAGAGTTATCTGTTGGATCACACTATGGTTGAGTGGGAGATGTTCCGAAGGAACCCACACATCATACATAACCATGTTGCATCTATGCCACACAGATTACAAGATGTAATAGACAATAATGGGGATGGACCAAATACTAACTATGAACCGGGTATGGCTGTCATTTATGTTCATCTATGGCAAATTGTGAACATTTTGTATGGTAAACTATTTAGTAAAAAATTCTCAACCATTGCATATTTGTTGTAATAAAGAATTGGTGTTTTATTGTATGTATATATATATATATATATATATATTTTCCTTGTTAAAATCTAATAATATC
The DNA here is from genome assembly GCA_023014485.1 of Bathynomus jamesi. Lineage (NCBI taxonomy): Eukaryota > Metazoa > Arthropoda > Malacostraca > Isopoda > Cirolanidae > Bathynomus > Bathynomus jamesi. Next base: position 118,625 of record JAJOZX010000938.1, read on the forward strand.
TCCACATTGATAATGCAACAGGAAATCTGGAAAACATTAATGGCTTTATCTGTCCATCGTGATTAAATCATTATCTCTCCACATTGATAATACATATACAATCTGGAAAACATTATTACTATAATAGGCATCAGCCACAAACCGTTGGTGATATCCTGCTTCATGCAACCGTCACCTTACGGTTTCCACTGACACGCCCATATGTAGTCTCTCCTGGACGGCGACAGCATGTAACCATGTCAACACCACGGTTTGTCCCATCAACGTCATTTCACAAACATTAGTATAATATTGTATGAATTTATATGTATATATAAATATGTTTATGCTAGTATAACCGTGGATTATTATTATGTGATTTTGATAAATAACACTAGGCAACAAATTTCAACTTTTTTTTTGTTACAGACATGTGAACTACTGATTCCTACTAAAGCGCTGATGCTGATTTCAGATCTGATATCAAAATTTCTCTATCACGTACAGATTTTGTGTAACCGAAAACCCCTATTTTTCATTTTTTTTCTCACCCGCTTCTATTACGAAAGCCGTCTAAGCTACTTTTCCGTGCCACGTTTTATGTTAAGCATACTTAAATAATTAGTGAACAGGAATGTCTTTCCTCCTTTATTCTGGCTTAAGACAGACAGCGGAATTCCGCTGGCGGAGTTACCACCCCTGCGCCCAACCATCCACCCAAAGCGCGTTAGTATTTTGTTGTTACTACTGAAAGGCAAATTCCTGTTCTTAAGTGAAACTTTGGTGTGTCCTCTTCCTTTGTCGCTTGTAGGATGACGAGCTCTCCTTCTGCAGGAACCAACAATAATCTCCCATCATATTTGGGTTGAAATTACCTTGGTATCTGTTTTCCATAACTGAGATCTGTTGGTGGAAGCGCTCACCATGCTCGTCACTTACAGCCCCCAAGGTTGGCCGGGAAGAAGTCAAGATGAGAATGTAAAAAATGAATTTCAAAGACATTCTGCATCCCATTATTTCATAAGATTTAAGCATGTTTTCTACGAGTTTACGGTGGTTTTCAGCTTTGTGGTTTCCAAGAAAATTTTTGACAACTTCAACGAAAGATGTCCATGCTCCTAGTTCATTCTCATTTAGGTTAGATGGAAACGATGAGTCGTGGATGACACTGCGGATCTGTGGTCCAGTGAAAACTCCAACTTCTAGCTTAGCATCTGTCAATATTCCTTTGAATTTATCCTTTAAATATTGGAAACCACTACCTGATGATGATCCATACCCTTCACGAAATTTTTCATAAGGCCAAGTTTAATGTGAAGTGGTGGAAGATGTACTTTCTGAGGGTCAATAAGTGCTGGGTGTTTCACATTGTATTTACCAACAACATATTCAGTTCTAGATGGCCAATCATGTTTTTTGTAGTGGTTCTTGTCATCTCTGCTGTTCCATAGACACAAAAAGCACATATGCTTTGTGTAGCCCAACTGTAACCCAAGAAGTAATGATACAACTTTAAGGTCGCCACAAATATTCCATGTGTGGTCCTTATATTTGATGAGTCTTAGCAGCAGTTTCATCGATTCATAAGTCTCATTAAGGCCAGTGGCATGTGCTACAGGTATTGAAGGTTTTTCATTGCCGTTGTGCAGTAATATAGCTTTAAGGCTAGCTTTACTAGAGCCAATGAACAGTCTCCATTCTTTTGGATCATAGCGACAGCCAATCCCTTGCATCAGACCACTGATATCGTGGCAGAAAACAAACGTTTTCTTCCTGTAAGTAAAATGATGAAAACTGCAAATGGCGATGGCGGAAATGGGAAACTTTGGTGTTTGGTTGGAGAAGATTAAATTCTTGAAGTCTTGAACCAAGCAACTCTGCCTTTTCTTTTGGTAATTCCAAATCGCGCACTAAGTCATTTAACTCCGCTTGACTTAACAAATGTGGGGAAATATTTGCATCTGGAACATATATGCCATCTTTCCCTGTTTCTATATCACTAGCAGAATCTTCAGATGAACTGCTGTCTGTTATCGTTGCTGGTGGAACTGGTGGTGGATTTGTTTCATCATGTGGTACTGGTTTCATTGCTGATTCGCAGTTTGGGTACGTGATCTTTGATTTGATTTTCTTTGTGAAACCAGCAATCTTTGTCAAACAAAAATAACAATCATTGAAGTGATTTTTCGGCTCACGCCAAACCATGGGGACTGAGAACGGCATAGCTTTTCTTTTACCATTCATCCAAGCTATTAACATTGCATTGCACTGTGCACAGCAAATATGTGGTGCCCAGTCCCTCTGTTGGTCTCCTAACTTAGTCAAAATAACACTTGTAGGCAAGTTTAATCTTTGTTGTTATGTTTCTACATTGTGGCTTAGGTGTATATTGTCCACAGACAAAGCAGAAGTTGTCTGGGTGATTTACACAAGCACGTCTATTTGATGCCATTTTGAATTACCATACAATATCTGAAAAAACGTAGAAAGTAATTATTACGATGTGCAAAATAAAAAGAAATACACACCGTAGTACAAAACAAATACTATAAAAACACACAAGTCACCACAACCTGTCACTTGCTCATCAGCAGAGAGCTTCAACAACCGTTCTGCTTGACTGTCACGTAGCGACTGACCGTTGGGCCGTTGCCCGTTACTATGCTCTTGACTCAGTGTTGCCAACTCGGGATAAATTTTATTTATCAAAATTGTTCGAATTTGTATATAGTTGGCAAAAAAAATTGCTTTAACCTTGAAAAGCAAGTTTCATATTACTGGCATTAAGGCGATTAAAACCAAAATCTGGACGTGGTAGAAAATTTTACTAAAAGTGATTTGCATTTTACACAAAATCTAGACGTGATAGAAAAAATCTAATTATAGATTTGAAATCAGCATACCGAAATTAGCTAGGAGCACCTATTTGGTCTTCTGTAACAAAATCTTTGTTGCCTAGTGTAATCAGTTACTGTTATTCAGATCGAAATTGTTAACAAGTTCTTTTTGTAACAATCGATAAACCATTTCCCACCAACTTTCTCTGCCCCTCTACCTCGCTCTCACTCACACTGTCTCAATCTTTTACTCGCTCAATTTCAATACATATAGTGTGTATATATATATATATATATATATATATATATTATATATATATATAATCGTGTAGATTTGTAAGTTAGTTAAAGTTTAAAGCTGCACACGAACTCTACAAACAGCTTTATTAGTATTGTTACATAATGATTTAATATACGCGAGACTGGTGGGTGTGGAAGGGGGAATGAGTGAGTGTGGAGGATGGTTGTGTAATATCTACTTTTGGTTCAAATTCACTAGTACATAAAAAGTTGTATTGTGGTATCTGTTCATACAGACTTGCAGTAATCATAATGGAACCTTATTACTGTATAAAACTAGTAAACATGGAGTTCAACGCTGTTCACGATCATATTAATCGTTTATCCTTATGAACCCAGATATTACATTATAATTAGGAGCCGTTCAAAAATTACTTAACACTATTTTTGCTAAAACTTGACACTCCAGATCCCCCAGGAACGTTCCGTAACGCTAGACCAGGCACCCCCTAAGATGTTATGTAACACTTCCCCCACTCCACACCCCATACGTTGGGGTACCTTGACTATCGCTGCGGCGTTGCCACATGTACGGAGTCGCCATTGAGGCGAGGAACATTACATATGCATGCAACTCTACATTACTATTGTTCATTAATTTCTCGTGTATAATCTAGGATTAAAAACATATTACTTATGATTGTTCAGTTCTTATTTCTCATGTAAAATATTGATTTCTTTGTGTGGTATTGGTATAATACCTTCAATAATGACCTTGCATTTGTCATATCGATAATAATAATTTAAGATTAATTCATACCTTAATTATTAATAATACTTTTTCATGATTCACTTATTATTATTAATAATAACTATCTGTTTTATTTTATAAGAGCCAGTAAAGCCTAAAGCTTAAGGGCTTTAGGCTTTACAATTATTTGTCATTGTAAAGTGTTAAATCGATGTATTTATTTTATTATTTATAAAGGTTATTAAAAAAATAACTAAACGTTCATTAACTAGTGTAGTCACTAATAAGTGGCGGGTTTCCGCGACTCGGGTGGATGGAAATTAGGTTCTGCCAGCGCCGTGGTTATACGTGTAGTTGGTCAACCACGAACTCTGCTGATGCTCGGCTTAACTCTTTAGCGTTATCGATGAGTTATATCGTCTATTGGTGCGTATAAAAGTGAATAAAGTGACGCTTAACAGATTAAATAACTGTTGGAGTTCACTCTGCCTTACCGTTGTGTGGGGAAATAGAGGTTTTGGATAGCTGTTACCTATCAGTGAAAATTAAAATGTAATTATTAACAACTGAAAGTCGTTTAATGAATGAAATTAATCGATACTCTAGCCATTTTTATTGAAGAAGTTCGGTTATCAGATTAAAAAATAAAAGTTTAAGTTTTTGGAAATTGTAAAAATCTGTCTGCATTTTTATTTATATGAACACTATTTATTGATGCCACAGAACTTGTGTGGCAGTTATCACTGCACTGGAAAATTTTTCACCTATAAAATTTTTCATAAGAATAAAAACATTGTACAGCCCTGTAAATTTAGAAGACATGACCATATCTTTCCTAAAAAATTTATTTACGAGACGATTCTCTTGTTGCTGTCTGAATAATTGGAACTTTCAAGATTTCGATTTTGAGAAAATTAGACATGAAAGCTCAATTATCTGCAAAACATTTTTCGACCAAGAGATTTTGCTGAAAATTGGTACAAAATAAGTCCATTATATGCGGCAGTATTTGAGCAAGTTTCAATAAAATCGTATGAATAGTTGTTTGGTTACAAGTATTTGAATTAGTGGGACCATAAATCTGAACCCAGCTAGAATTTTCAAAAAATTTAAAACTTCAACCATCATAATTTTTTTCTGTTCAATTGATTGTGCTGAAAGTGGGTAGAAAATATATATGTTATGTACGCAAATTATGCTGTAAGTGTCAATCAAATCGTATGAATAGTTCTTCTATAGGTATATGAAATTCATTGTCCACAAACAGGATTCCTTCCATATATGATATTTACACATAATTGTTTTCTAGTTTTATCCCAACCCCTCACACGAATCACTGTCATATGAGAGTTTTCAGAAGCATTTAGCATAGAACTAAAAGAAACGGCCAAAATTTTGGATAAATTTCGAACTTTTAATAATTTTGATGCCTAAACCAGCTATATTTTCAGGACATCCGACTGTATATATAGCTAAATTTCACTCTTTTTTTAAGTATTTAAAATCTAACTGCATATTTTGAATCTACAGGAAACTTACGTTAGAAAAACGATAGTATAAAAACTCATTCATTTTTCAGTTAAAATAAATTGGAACCCAAAAAGGAGTATTTTCATGTTAATTGAAAGTAGAGGTATTTGAATAAAATTAAATTTGCATGTACGTTACTACATAGTTAATTTAATCTTTCTATTGCATGAGCCGCCGTGGGTGGATGGGTAGGGCATCGAACTGGAAACATAAAGGTCCCAGGTTTCATTCCTGCCGGGTTATCGATTTGAATCGAGTCGACTACCTACTCTGCTAATGTTCGGTGACAGGTGACCATCGAAGTTCACGTTCATTCCTTTACCCACTTCGTTTGTACGGAATAATAGAGGTTTCGGATGATATTTGTCACCAGTTATTCGGCAGGAATCGAATGAGATCTACGAAAAAATAGTCATGCTAAAATAGCCTTAAAAATAATGGAATTAAAGAATAGTAATTAAAATGTCTCTTTTCTTTTCTCGTCTTTACTACCTTCTCGACCTTTCTCGTGCCTTTCTCGTCCGAGCTATTTCTTTCTGCCTTCTCAACCTAATCCATTAGGAAGCAAGATTTTGTTAATGAATTAAGAAAGACGAAGGAAGGAAGGATAGGAAGAAAATTTGGTGCTTAAATGAAAAAAATATTTATCACAACTTCATTTGTTTAGTTTTATTGGTTTCGCTTTTGAATTCCTTATATGCGGGTCAGTGACGATTCTCACCCTCCACTGACTCTTTACTAGTTCAATAACAGACCGAATCTTTTTTCTAAATAAGAACTTAAGAACTTAAACTACGAAGGAACTCCCGTTTAAAGCAAACAAATAAGGAATTAATTTAATTCCTTATAATTTTAAGTGCCAGTGCCAGTGACGCTTGTCAGTTTTGTGCTCCGTCTTACTATCAAATTAACAGGGTTTAAAGTCAGTGAACTGGTATGTTACCTATACAATAAAATTTGTAAATGTGCCAAGATTACCCAATTACAATCTTATTAGATGGTCCACAATACTTAATTAATAATAATACATATAATATATCCTCAAAATTTTCTAGCGACATCCGGCACTACCTGCTTAGACCTATGAGGTATGAAACAGTGACCTTGAAATAGCGGGCATACGAACGAACGAGCGAGTGAGCCCTTTAAAATTACGAACGAATGAACGAACGAAACGAATGAACGAGTGAATTTTAACTACATAAACTGTTCAAAATATTTTCAAAAGGCCAGGTAAAGGCTCTGAAATCTTAAATGAAAGACCAAGCAAATAAATAGGTTATATTACTTTAGATATATTTACAAACTTACACGCTTACATGATTTAAAGGGACAAGGAGTGGGCACTCCTTTTAGCATCCCCATCCCGTTCCCTTCTCCCGCCCTACCCACACCATATACACTGCGAATCTTCCGTTTAATAGTAAAAGTTTTGACGGTGATCGCGGGAAATGTATGTTTTATTACGGTATAATCGTACAGTGACTTCGCGTGTATACTTTTTGTGTCATAGTTAGTAATAGTTACAAAACTAATGTGAAAAGATGCCTGAGCATCGAACCGTTGGTATCCCAAGCATAATTTAAAGGGACGAGAAGTGGGACCCCTTTCGGCGTTCCCCCCCATCTCCACCCCCAACCACCCCCCACCAGCTACGCTCCCCCGCAGGCCGTTACAAATACAATGGGGTCGTCTGCTGTAAATCTTGTAGAAAATCCATTGTTATGTTCTATATTTGACAAAGTAGATCATATTAGGTCAGACCTTCTTGTATCTGTCTGTCATGATTTTTATGATTCAGAACAAATAGAATATGCGAAGGTACAATTAAACACCCTGTTCAGTGCTACCCTCCCAACTCGTAGAGGTAATTCTAGAAACGAGAATACCCTGAAAGACATTATAAATAAAGTGTCGTCCCACCGGGATAATGAGAACAATATTACCTTTTACGTTACTAACTTCAATAGAATACCGGTAATCTCTATGGGTAACGTAGACGTCTCGGTGCTCCTCAAACAGTATAATGAGGTACAAAAGTCGATAGTTGAACTGAAACACCAACACGTGGTGTCAAATCAGAAAAACGCGATTTCGCTAGAACAATTCCGGTCAGAGTTAGATGCGTTGAAAGAGACGCTCCTCCCAAAGCACAGTTACTCGGAAGTAGTTCAGCAAGCCAGATCTCCAAGAAGCGCGTCCGACAGCGAGGGAAACGAAATCCCCGCCTCCAACTCCCCCATGAAGGTGGGATGAAAACGCAGCATGCAGGGGTAGCGGTCAACCCCCATCCCGTTCAGGAAAGAACCCCTGCTCCCGATTTCACAATGAGGAACAGGGACGGCCCACTGCCGAAAGACGAGGCATCATTGCCCTCTTCCCTGCCTCTCACTGCAGAGGAGAGGTGTTCGATTACGCCTCGCTCGGTGCACAGTTCCCTCCCCCTCCCACCGAAGAGTAAGGGAGGGGCCTCCTATCCCCCAAAGGTTGTGCCACCCATCCCCCAGGCAGGAGAACCCTGCCTCAGGGAGATCGAGGGAGGAGGACGACGGGTGGGTAACTGTTAACAGGCGCCCTCCCCGAAGGTTTCCCGATGGGGAATCTCACCCTCTTTGTGTCGCGAATTCAGCTCTCGAACGAGGCAAGCGATATTCGACGCATGATGGAAGAAGTCATTGGTGGACACAGTATATTGATAGTTAATAAACTAAACACGAAATCTTCGTATTACTGTATAACTCATTTAAAGTAATAATTAAAGGTGCAAACGCGCAATTTAGGGCATATCATACTTTTCCGAGTTCGAATTTCAATCTGGCCAGTATGTATTTTTATGTAAAATTTAATTCTAAGAGGGGTTTCTTTTCTGCAACTTTTCCCAAAAATCGCGTTATCATGTTTAAAATTGCGGTTTTCTATGTTGAAATACCATATATTCAATCGAACACAACCTCATATTTTTAACCCTTTGTAGTGATTTGTTGCCATTTAAACACATTAACTTTGCTGAACTCTTACACAGGTTTAATCCATACATACATACATAAGAAAAAAAATCTACTCCATTTGAATCTTTGTAACCATTTGGACGCAGAAGGCGAAGTTCAACATTCTCTCAATAGATGATCTCTGGGAAGAAGATCTCTGGGATATTCTTTAATGGCAAGCAGGATAGGAACACAAAGGTGTTGAAATATGACGAAGTGACAGGGAGATTTCATCCTGGCAAAGTGATCGAGGAACATTACGCTATCACGTGGGAGCCTCAAGGAAAGTACCTCTTCCGTTTCACTCCCGAGGAACCTGAGGGAGGAGAAAAGCCTGCTCATAAGATCGCTCTGGGCCTGCATGAGTGGCTTCTGGATCACTGAGCTGACGAGAGCCTTGCAATGATTGGAGGAGACTCTACCAACACCACCACGGGGTGGTCTGGAGGCGCCATAGCCCTATTGGAGAAGATGCTGGGTCGCAAGTGCCATTGGATGATCTGTCAGCTCTATGTGAACGAGCTCCCCCTGAGGCACTTAATCATCAAGCTGGACGGCCCTGTAACTCCCCGGTCAGGCTTCAGTGGGCCTATTGGAAAACTTCTTGAGAAAGTGAATGAACTTGAGGTCAACTTCAACTTCAAACCAGTAGAGATAGTCAAATCTCTCTCCACAGACCAGCACAACTGCTATCTTCTGATCAAAGCCATCAAGTCTGGAAGTCTCAGTCCACAGTTGGCTGGTCTCAAGTGTGGACCTCTGAACCAATCCAGGTGGCTCACTACTGCACAGGCCATCTTGCTGTTGTGGATGAGGGAGCGCGGACTGAAGGGGGAGGTGTTGAGGAGGCTCGAGGTCCTCGTGAAGTTCTGCCTTAACTTCTACTTGAAAATGTACTCCGACATCAAAGTGAAGCACCACATCAAATTTGGTCCTGCACACGTTTTATCAAGCCTGAGGCTGCTGAGGAACCAGACTACCGAGGTCAGGAACATCATTTCTGCTGCAGTAATAAGAGGAGCTTACCACGCACATCCTGAGAACATCCTGGCTTCATTCCTGTGCAGTGAGGATGAGCATCAGAGAGTTTTTGCTGTGAGCCAGATAGAGAGGATCAGAGAAGGAAGAGACTTTGGTGATACGACAGTGAGGCCCCATAAAAATCCCAAAGTCAATCTGCAAGCCACTTCACCTGAGGATCTCATCAACTGGGAATTAGAGAATATTTACGAGCCTATTTTCATCTGCAAGATGACCTTCACTGAGCTCGAGGATCTCAAGAAAACTCCGCTCAAAGTGGACGCTTTCTCTGTTCATACTCAGTCCTGCGAGAGAGCTGTACAGGAAGTCTCAACTGCTTCCCAAGCTGTGTACGGTCACAAGAGGAGAGATGGGTGGGTGAGAGCCAGGATAGACCATCGAGAAATGTTCCCAGTGCAGCCGCACCTATTCTTTGAAGAAAAACTTAAAATTCTTAAGTTTTACGTGAAATCTAAACATTTTTTCAGCACCCAGAGGTGTTGAAACACGCAAGAAAGCAAGGATGAGGTCAGAAAAGCAGCTTTTAGACTAAATCATATGCAGAACAGCTGCGCGCTTTGGTTTGGGTGCCCTGAGGCTGCGTTAGGCAGCCTTCAAACCAGAAAATCGCGATTTTGACCATGAAAATGAGATTTTTCGGAAAAGTTGCAAATAATAAACCCATCTTAGAATTAATTTTTACATAGGAATACATAGTAGCCACTTTGTTTTTCCAAAATTTCAACCCTGAACCCAGAGAATGATATGCCTAAATTGCGCATTTCAACCCGTATAATATGAGTCAATGGTGGCCAGACGGTATTATTATTAAGGAGTTTATTCACTTGTCCAGGAGATTTGATAACAGGCAAAATAATAATAATAATAATAATAATAATAATAATAATAATAGGCGCCCTAACGGTAATGCCTGAAAGTTGTAGTGTGTAAAATATTAATAATATTACTAATAATAAATTCTCTATCAGCCATGACGGATAACTTGTTGAAAATAGTCTCATATAATGTAAGGTCAGTGAGGAATTCAACTGTAGATGTTCATAAAATCTGCGACAGTGAAGATCTGATACTCCTGCAGGAGCACTGGCTACCTAAGCAAGAGCTAAAATTCCTCTCTACCATCCATGATGACTTTATGTACCATGCGTCATCAGCAGTAGACTTGTCAGATGAATTAATGTACGGTAGGCCTTTTGGTGGTGTTGCTTTCTTAATAAGGAAAAATTTGTCAAAACATATAAAATTTTTAACAAGCGATAATGTAAGGTTGTTAGGCATTGAATTACAAGTGAACAATGATTGCATATTAATTGTAAACTGCTATTTACCATATAACAACGGCAGTAATCTAGATGAAGACATTGATTTGCTGTACAAAATTAAGTCATTATCAGATAACCCCAAATATTCTCACTGTATAATAATGGGGGACTTTAACGCACATGTGAACTCGGAATTCTTTGTAGAATTGGGTAAAATGTGCGAGTCGGCCAATTTAAGTATAAGTGATATAGATGTATTAGGGGTAGCCAGTGGTAATTTTACATACGTTAGTGATATTAGTGGTACCACCAGGTGGATTGATCATTGTCTCACTAGTAATAATCTAAAGGATCGAATTGTTAGAGTTCATATTCTGCATGATTTCCTTCTTTCTGATCATAGACCATTAGAAATTTTAATTAACGTTACCAATTTATGCGCAACACGACTTAACAAGAACTCAATATGTAAGAATAATAGCGTCGATTGGTCCAATGTTACGATGCAGCAGAGAAGAGAATACAAAGATAGAGCAAGTCACCTCTTTAATAATTTAGAAATTTTGCACCTTGCCTGTAATAATCCTTGCTCAAATGATTCTCACTGTAAACTCAGAGATAGGTATTATAGTAAGATAATATCCCTGTTAAGAGAAGCAGGAAGCCCCCTGATTAAATCGTACAACTATCATACTAAGATTATTCCTGGATGGAATGATTTTATTGTTCCCCTGAAGAGGGGATCGAAAGACGCATATGATTTGTGGTGCTTTCATGGTACATCCAGATTAGGACCAGTATACTTGAATATGTGTAGAAGTCGGGGTCAGTATAAGGCGGCCATAAGGCGATGTAAACAGGAAGAAGAGTCTATTCGAGCATCAAAAGCCTGTGAAGCTCGCATAAATAATGATAATAAAAATTTTTGGAAATTTGTTAAGAATCAAACGGGTGTCAAAAATGTCCTCCCTCCGACAATCGATGGGGTGTCGGGGGAGGATGAAATTGCAAAGCTGTGGAAAAACCACTATCCTAACATTCTTAACAGTGTGAGTAGGGATAATCTTAAGATAGATTGCAGCGAAACGAGTGTGGGAGGGACAAGGGAAAATACTTTGATATCATTTTCTGAAGTAAAGAGGTTAATTAAAGAGTTAAAGACTGGTTCTGCGTCAGGGGTAGATGACTTATCGAATGAGCACTTAAAATATGCAAATGACGTAGTATGTCTGCATATATCATTGCTCCTATCAGCCGTGCTGGCTCATAGCTATATCCCTGCAGAGTTCATGAGGGTATATATCTTGCCCCTGGTCAAAAATAAGTACGGAGACATTCTGTTTAGCAATAATTACAGGCCTATTGCTGTCGCTTCCTGCTTCTCGAAACTACTAGAAAAACTCTTGTTACGCCGATTAAATGATCTCCTATGGACATCACCCAATCAGTTTGGCTTTAAAAGGTCCCACTCAACTGACCTGTGTATCTATGTACTTAAAGAAACAGTATCTAAATACATTGACAGTAATTCAACTATTTATAGCTGTTTCCTAGATATAAGTAAGGCATATGGTAGGGTGAACCACAATATTTTTTTGAAAAACTAGAAGACAGGAAGGTTCCCATGAATCCCATGTACATATTAAATTTATTGAAATTTTGGTATTCCCACCAATCTTTCACTTTTAGGTGGGGCAATGTACTATCCGAGTGTTTTGGCTCCTCTTGCGGGGTGAGACAAGGCTCCTTGCTCTCCCCTATGCTGTTTAATGTATATATCGACAGATTAATTGCTTCACTTAATGAGGCAAAAGTGGGATGTTGTATAGATAACACAAGGATAAATAACTTAGTTTATGCCGATGATATGGTGTTAATAAGTCCCTCTGTTGAAGGTCTGGATCGGTTACTAAAAGTCTGCGAAGTGTGTTTGCAGAAACATGATATTCTTTTCAATGTTACAAACACTAAGGTTATGCAGTTTCATCCGAAAAGCTGTAATCAGCCAGCTGATATAATGTTTAAAATGAATGGTGAAGTAATTGAAGAAGTACAAGAGTTTAAGTATTTGGGTCAAACTATTACCAGCTCCTTGAGTGATGACTCGGATATAAGAAAACAATCACGAAGTCTGTGTGCTAAAGCGAATATGACCATAAGGAACTTTCGATTCTGTACAAGTGAAGCTAAAGACACTCTCTTTCGTACTCTCTGCAGTAATATATACGGAGAGCAACTGTGGGTGAATTATAAAAAAGGTTTTGGCAGAACTCTAAATTTGCTGTACAACAGGTCTTTTAGACTCTTACAAAAATTACCCCCGAGATGCTCAGCTTCGCAAATGTTTGCTACCCGCAATGTCCCAAGCTTACCGGAGGTAACAAGACGTGCTCAACACAGTCTGATGCAAAGAATTAAAAAATCAACCAACCCGATCATCCAAGCTATCCATGAGTCCTACCATTTATCTTTTAAGCTATGGACGTCTTCGAACGAAAACGTCTGTCTGTAGCTCCACTTAACTTCGACATTACAGTATTATTTCTAATCAATTGTATATATTTCTATCCTTAGTATATGAACTGTCATTGTATTAAAAATATTTGTCATATGGACTATAGTCTGCCAATAAACCTTTTCATTTTCATTTTCATTTAATTACTTTGTACTTAAACACGTGGGATTTAATAATATGAATTTCAATGCGTTAAAGTATTAAAATAATATATATATATATATATATAAAGAACGACGCTTGTGTAGAAGAGCGTTCGTTCCGCACAAGATGAGGAGGGAGAACGAACAAATGAAAAAAGGGTACCACCCTGGAATCGAACACGGGATCATCCGATTGCCGGTCAGATATGCTATCCACTACACCAAGGATCTCGATCAATCAGAAGTCGTAATTCTCCTACATACGAGCAGAAACCAATGCCCTGAGGGGGCACCTTCGCATGCCGTACATATATACATTTTAACTGCAAACAACACACAGTATAATTAATGTAAAGAACGACGCGGAGAACGAACAAATGAAAAATGAGGTACCACCAGGGAATCGAACCCGGGATCATTCGATTGCCGGTCAGATATGCTATCCACTACACCATGGACCTCGATCAGTCAGAAGTCGTAATTCTCCTACATACGAGCAGAAACCAATGCCCTGAGGGGGCACCTTCGCATGCCGTACATATATACATTTTAACTGCAACCAACACACAGTATAATTAATGTAAAGAACGACGCTTGTGTAGAAAAGCGTTCCGCACAAGATGAGGAGGGAGAACGAACAAATGAAAAATGAGGTACCACTCGAGAATCGAACCCGGGATCATCCGATTGCCGGTCAGATATGCTATCCACTACAGGGCATTGGTTTCTGCTCGTATGTAGGAGAATTACGACTTTTGATTGATCGAGTTCCATGGTGTAGTGGATAGCATATCTGACCGGCAATCGGATGATCCCGGGTTCGATTCCCGGGTGGTACCTCATTTTTCATTTGTTCGTTCTCCCTCCTCATCTTGTGCGGAACGCTCTTCTACACAAGCGTCGTTCTTTACATTAATTATACTGTGTGATGTCTGCAGTTAAAATATATATACAGTATATATATATATATATATATATACATATATATATATATGTGTGTGTGTGTATATATATATATATAGTTACAGCGTGAAGAACTCAACATTTATTCACTCTACGGTGCGAGGAAAAATCTTTCATCGGCGCCACATCGTAATTTTATGCAAATTTGAATTTACTCTTTAGTCTGGAAGAGAATTTGCATATTTATATTATTGAGATTTTCCTTGTTTGTAATATGTTTGTATGTTGGTTTATTAGTTTGCGTGCGTGCGTGTGTGTGCGTGCGTGCGTGTGTGTGTGTGGTGTGTGTGTGTGTGTGTGTGTGTGCGTGTGCGTGTGTTGGTTTATTTGTCTGTGTGTGTGTGTGTGTGTGTGTTGCAAGACGGAAAGCTTTGCGGAGAAGGCTCTTGAACAGTTTCTTAAACTTAAAATAAAAAAGAATAAAAATCCATAAAAAAAAATTCCGTAAATAAATAACTCAAAATTACACATTTAGGATATAAAGCCAGAGAGAGAGAGAGAGAGAGAGAGAGTAGAGAACTTCTCATGTAAACAAATATATATCTTACCCGAGTCTTACTTGATGTCTTCGAACGAAGGTTCAGAATCGACCTGTGTCGAGTGATTTCCTCCAGAGCAAGTATGGTAGCCTGGCTATACTCTCTTTGCATTTCTTGAAAAACATGGCACACAACGTGTCTAGCACTGGTGCTGAGTTTTCTCGTGTTTATGAGAGAGACTTAAGTATGTCCTCTTCCAAGAATTCAAAATCTATTAATAGATTAATTTTCGTACTTGTTCTTGACTAATTTGTCTCTGTCGTTCTTTATAATGTTACCGTGGAATTTCTCAACATATATAACTCCTTCATTTTTCTTCCTTGTTATAAATGAAAAGTTAAAATCCCCACAAATTAATATATTTGCTGCAGGGGTTTTAAGTGATTTTA
Source organism: Bathynomus jamesi (assembly GCA_023014485.1). NCBI lineage: Eukaryota > Metazoa > Arthropoda > Malacostraca > Isopoda > Cirolanidae > Bathynomus > Bathynomus jamesi. The sequence continues at coordinate 133,801 of JAJOZX010000938.1, forward strand.
ATGTGCTTTCAATTTAATATATAATATATATATATATATATATATATATATATATATTATAATATATATATATATATATATATATATATATATATATATATGATTCTCCTGCCCCGAAGGATACATAATATTAAAATCAAGTGTGGTAGTTATTCGATGAATATATTCATACAATATAGTGTTATATTTATCTTTGCATAGACAATGTTACATTTGGCTTATAATGTCATTTGGCATTAGATTGCATAGAACTGAATTCATATCCATACACTCAATGACCCATGAAAAGAATGTCAGAAATGTATTTCATTTGGTAGAGAATACAAGAAGTGAATATATATATATATATATATATATATATATATATATATTTAGGTATATGATAAGAGGACATTTAGAGTGTCGAGTTTGGCACTAACACTTTCTAATCAATATTATCATATTTGGCGTTAATTAGCACCGTGTGTAGCCGTCAATCATGTAAAAGAGAAAGTCCTCATTCGTCGTTATAATGATTCACCATTATGGATTTTCGAAATTAGATATTCATTTACACACTCATTTGACCCCGCATTTCCGCCATCGAATTTGATATTCATCTTACATACTCTATTGATTCTATTCTTCTAAGAATAAGTGAAGTGAAAAGTGAAAGTCAAAGATATACTGTATATACTGTATATATGTGTGTGTATATATATATATATGAAAATTATTTCACGAAGGTAACACGTGAAAAATATTTATCCTGAGGATGTCATTAGACGAAAGCGCTTGAGCACCATTTTGTGTTTCCTTTCCTTCGTGGTTTTATTCATCATATATATATATATATATATATATATATATATATATATACAGTATATAGGGTATTTCAAATGTCGGCCCCACAGGGATTTCCGATTATTTATTATTTTTAATTATTCATTATAATAAAAATTAATAGATAATTTCATATGTACAGAGAGAGAGAGAGAGAGAGAGAGAGAGAGAGAGAGAGAGAGAGAGAGAGAGAGAGAGAACTGAGGTTCAAATGATTTTTCAAAAAATTTTAGTTAAATATTTTCGGAATAAGGTTCCATCTTCAATATTTGTTTCATTAAAATTAACATTGTCGATAAATTTCTACGAAATATTAATAAAATAGTTATTAAAACTTAAAATAATGAATTTCGTCTGAATTTCATGAAATTCATTGTGTGTAAAATTGTTGGGAATTATTTTGTTAATTTTATGTTAAATGCAAACGATGGAGTTTATTTATAACAAATTAATAACTTAAATTCAAATTCAAATTTTTTATGTTCAAAAGTTAGTAGAGAAAGAAAGTACATTTTTCAATATAAAGTACACACAATTTTATATAATACATTTTAAGAACTGCAAAATATGAAGCAATGGGAATTACTTCTCTCGGCACTCTTTACTTATGCACGATTTATATTAATAATAATAATGAATATAATCTCCTTAATTTAGTGCCGTTCTGAATTATAATAAGATTAATAGGCACTAAATAATTAATGACGATAAAGTGAAAAGAAAAACTATATACATACAGTAATGATGCAAATAACCACGAAGGAAAAAGGAAACACAAAATGGTGCTCAAGCGCTTTCGTCTAATGACATCCTCAGGAACACTGAAATAAATAACAAGTTCGAAACTATATATAGGTCACAAAAAAAATAGAAAAATAAAAATTGTGGGAGGAGCATACAAATTTATAAGGAAAAGCTACTACAGTTTTAACACTTTGCCCCTCTTGTCTAAATCCGTTCTGAACGAATTCAAAACAACAGGATCAAGCGAAAAAGGCCCTGGTTAATATTGAAATTATTTGTAAATTGAATAATGGCAGACTCAAGAATATTTCTATTAACAATGTTGCCTGAGTGAAACAAAATTAAAGCATTATTCCAGTCAATAAAGTGGGATACCTCTGACAAATGGACGAAAAGGGCACTGGACGACTGTCCCTTTCTAATGGAATATTGATGCTGTTTTACACGCGTGTGCAAATCCTTTCTTGTTTTTTCAACGTAAAAGGAATCACATTGTTTACAACCAATTTTATAGATAATACCTGAATTATTGGTAGGGCTATTTTTTACTATGATATTTTTCACAATATTGTCATACGAAAATACTACATTAATATTCAAAAGTTTAAGTACATTAGCAATACCTAAAAAGCGTTGGGAAAATGGAAACACTAAAATATTCTTCGACAAAGTGCGAGGGTTATTATTCACTCGATTGAAAGTTCGGTTTGCTTTGTTAAAATAAGATTCCAAAAAAGCAGGTGGATAACTCAAATCACTTCCAAAAATATGTCTTTCTTGATAGGGGTGTCATGTCCGGAGTAAAATTGTACGTAGGACAATTTGTTTGTTTTTTCCGATAAATACTAAACTTAAAACATGGGCTTTCCCTGTGTACACGCAAGTCCACGAACGCGATTGAGTTGTTTTGTTCCACTTCTAAAGTAAACTTAATGGAGGGGACTCGATTATTTAACTGAAGGAGGAAGTCATCCAGGTCACGCTTCATGGGACAGATACACAAAATATCGTCAACGTACCGCAACCATGGGATGCCAACCACCAGGATTCTCGGAATGTAAGTGATTTCGAAAAACTCCATATAAATATTGGAGAGGAGGGGCGACAAGGGATTACCCATGGCCTTCCCATAAACCTGTTGATAATATTAGCTATTGAAAGTGAATTTACAGTCTTTGATGCAAAGTTTAATGAGTTCCAAAACGATGTGTGCAGGGAGTGGCAAGTCATACTTATGTAATTCTCGGGAGAGAAAGTCAAGCATATCGTCGATCGACACTTTTGTAAACAATGAACAAACGTCCAGTGCGTATATTATTCAATTTTTCAGTAAGATCCATGGAATTTTTTACATGTGAATCGGAGATAGTTCCGAGAATGGGGGGCAAAAATTTGACAAGCCATTTGGAGAGTTTATAAGTAATAGAGCCCACAGAGCTAATAAGAGGGCGCAAAGGGTTGCCAAGTTTGTGGGTTTTAATAACACCGTAAAGGTTGGGAAAAGAAGGCGAAGTGGACGTGAAAAGCGGAATTAAGTCCTTATGATTTTTGAGAATGCTTTTCAAGCCACTATTGAATTATTTGATGACGTCATCCTGCCGGTTGTTCCTAAGCTTTCTGTATGTGGCGGGGTCCTGGAGAAGCTCGTTCATCTTTCTAATGTATAATGTATACTTTGTCCATAATAACTATGGTGTTAGCCTTGTCTGCCTTGTCTGATTTCTCAAAAATCATAAAGACTTAATTCCGCTTTTCACGTCCACTTCGCCTTCTCTTCCCTACTTTTACGGTCTTATTAAAACCCACAAACTTGGCAGCCCTTTGTGTCCTATTATTAGCTCTGTGGGCTTTATTACCTATAAACTCTCCAAATGGCTTTTCAAAGTTTTGTCCCCCATTCTCGGAACTATCTCCGATTCACATGTAAAAAATTCCATGGATCTTACTGAAAAACTGAATAATATACGCACTGAAACCAACGATAAATTGATCAGTTTCGACGTTTGTTCATTGTTTAGAAAAGTGTCGATCGACGATATGCTTGACTTTCTCTCCCGAGAATTACATAAGTATGACCTGCCACTCCCTGCACACATCGTTTTGGAACTCATTAAACTTTGCATCAAAGACTGTAAATTCACTTTCAATAGCTAATATTATCAACAGGTTTTTGGAAAGGCCATAGGTAATCCCTTGTCGCCCCTCCTCTCCGATATTTTATGGAGTTTTTCGAAATCACCTACATTCCGAGAATCCTGGTGGTTGGCATCCCATGGTTGCGGTACGTTGACGATATTTTGTGTATCTGTCCCATGAAGCGTGACCTGGATGACTTCCTCCTTCAGTTAAATAATCAAGTCCCCTCCATGAAGTTTACTTTAGAAGTGGAACAAAACAACTCAATCGCGTTTGTGGACTTGCCTGTACAGAGGGAAAGCCCATGTTTTAAGTTTAGTATTTATCGGAAAAAAACAAACAATTTGTCCTACGTACAATTTTACTCCGGAAATGACACCCCTATCAAGAAAGCCATATTTTTGGAAGTGATTTGTGTTACCCACTTGCCTTTTTGGAATCTTGTCTTAACAAAGCAAACCGAACTTTCAATCGTGTGAATAATAACCCTCACAGTTTGTCGAAGAATATTTTAGTATTTCCATTTTCCCAACGCTTTTTAGGCATTGCTAATGTACTTAAACTTTTGAATATTAATGTAGTATTTTCGTATGACAATATTGTGAAAAATATCATAGTAAAAAATAGCCCTACCAATAATTCAGGTATTATCTATAAAATTGGTTGTAAACAATGTGATTCCTTTTACATTGAAAAAACAAGAAAGGATTTGCACACGCGTGTAAAACAGCATCAATATTCCATTAGAAAGGGACAGTCGTCCAGTGCCCTTTTCGTCCATTTGTCAGAGGTATCCCACTTTATTGATTGGAATAATGCTTTAATTTTGTTTCACTCAGGCAACATTGTTAATAGAAATATTCTTGAGTCTGCCATTATTCAACTTACAAATAATTTCAATATTAGCCAGGGCCTTTTTTGCTTGATCCTGTTGCTTTGAATTCGTTCAGAACGGATTTAGACAAGAGGGGCAAAGTGTTAAAACTGTAGTAGCTTTTCCTTATAAATTTGTATGCTCCTCTCGCAATTTTTATTTTTCTATTTTTTTTGTGACCTATATATAGTTTCGAACTTGTTATTTATTTCAGTGTTCCTGAGGATATCATTAGACGAAAGCGCTTGAGCACCATTTTGTTTTTCCTTTCTCCTTCGTGGTTATTTTCATCATAAATATTATTCATGTGTTACTTTCGTGAAATAATTTTCATATAGTGTATATATATATATATATTGGTAAGACTATTATGACGTCACAGTTGCTTTTCTCTCGACGTCTATTTGCGGGAAATCATTTAAAGAAAAGTAAAATAATGAAAGATGAATAACATAACGAAGGCTCCCCACCCCTATTTCCTACTCTTACCCCCAGGGAAAACGGGGTTGGGGGATTAGGGGATGGTCATACGTTTTATCGCCCCCCCCAACCAGAGTTCATTTCTGTACTTGTGGTGCAGATGGCTTCAGTCGGTGTTCTCAGAGTTACAGTTGATATTTAACTTCGTCTTCCAAACTGTTCTGTGATAAGCCGAGCAACTTTGTTTACATCAGTTCATATGTACGTATTGTTTTCTACAATTTGAATTGATTGTTTTAGATAATCAAACGCGTATATATATATATATATATATATATACATACACGAATAGAGAACATATGTGGACTGTGTGAAGAAATGCATTGTGTGTCATATGCTTTACGTGTTAACAGTGTTGAGGTTTAAGTAAAATATTCTTATATTCTATGGAATTGATGTTTAGAATAATTGTATGAATCCTCTAAGTCTCATTTTTGTGTGATTTAAATCATATATTTAGGCCGTACTAAATAATACAGAGTAATCCAAAAAATAATTTATGAACCATTATTTTGGGGGAATCGCCTCTTTGGATCACCGTGTATATTTAGTAGCTTAGACCATAATTTATTTACTAAATAATGTACAGAAGATACAAAAGTAAATAGACAACACTATGATTGTCCTCGAGAACAAATGGCAAAGCTCATCAGTGGAATGTCAGAAAGTGTGTCACCTTTACATAATGCAAAGGGGAAAGCAATACCATTCTAAATATATTGATTCAATAACTCTGTTATTACTTATTCACTTTTATTATCAAATCACAAACTATGGAAAGGTCGAATGCGTCTCTTTATATTTGTCACCCCTCTGTGTTAATTTGTTGACGAATAAGGTATCATGTTCACTAAATTATAACGTTATATTTTGTTAATTGTTATTAACACTTTTAAGAAGTTTAGTAAAATCGATTAAATTGCAGTTTTCGTGAAGCAAAATAAGATTCTCAAATAGTCTAACAGCCATATAATTAGAGTCGTTTAAGCATGTAATTAACATTACTATAGTCACCGTTTTACTTTCGGAACGACTTCCATTTTCTTTCATGCATTTGTATCACGGTCAAAAGAATTAAGTAATAATATACCGGTACATACATTTAAAAAAAACATATATATATATATATATATATATATATACAGTGGCGTATTAAGGGGGAGCCAGGGGGGGCCAGGTCCCAGGGCCCATCTGTTTTAGGGGCCGATGTTTATAATGATATCAGTGATAAATTTGGAATGCTCAACAATATCTCTCAACTAACTTCAGAGGAAGCAACAAAAGCAACAAAAAATCTGGCTAGTCCATTACCCAAATGATTTTGAGGACAGCTTCCCATTTGAGTTTCAGCATTTTGTACTGTTTGTCAAACAAAACGCTTTAGCTGACATTCGCCCATTAGGAGTACTACAGGAAATTCACAAATTGAGGGCTGTTTTCCCAAATGCTTTCATTGCTTATCGCATTTATTTGTGTTTGATGATGGCAAATGCAACTGCGGAGCGTTCATTTTCTCATTTGAGCATGATTAAAAATGTTAAACGTTAAATGCTAACCCCAAAGAAATTGCAAAGTCGTCATTGTTATGCATTGAAAACGATATTTTGCAGAATTTAAATACGGAGCTTGTGATTGGAAAATTTAGGGAAATGAAGCCACGCAAAAAACTTTTGTAGACTGGTAGTGGATGATTTTGTGATCAACTTTTGTAGATTAGTAGTGGACTGGTATTCGTGTAATTGGCTTGGTGTAATTGTAGCAGCTTGGTATATATATATATATATAATATATATATATATATATATATATAACTTGCATTATTTGATTTAGAAATAAATGGTTTTGTTTAAAAATGGTTTTATTAATTTACGACTCGAAGATTTGTCTTGTTGATGGGCCCAAGAAAATTTTGGTCCCAGGGCCCAAAAATTCTTAATACGCCACGGTGTATATACACTGTATATATATATATATATATATATATATATATAATGAATGTATATTTATATTATGGACTACTTTTTTCATTAAAAATAAATTATTTCTTATATAAAAATTTCAAGTAAAAAAAATAAAATATATGAGAAACATTCCACCTTTAAATTAACCAATAAAATAATTACAAACAGGCTCTTAACATATTTTCATAGTCAATTTTTTAGACAACTTTAACTGCAGCTTAAGAAGGAAGATAAAGGGTTTCATATTTTACAACGAACACAACTGCACCCATAAGGCCATTCAGTGTACGAGCAGCTCGCAGTATTATTGCAAAGTATATAGATGGCCAACGTATTAACGAGGCCTCAGCAATACTAAAAGCAAATGCTTTGTACTTTCACAGTTCAAATATTACTCAAAACCCTATCCGTTTTTATGCTAATTTCGACAGTTTGTAATGCAGATTCACTCAGTTATTATCAGTCCAAGTGCATGTTTCTTCAGGAACAAGATGCTCCATAAGTTTATGTTTCCTTCCCAAGGCGACACAAATACACCTGTATCAATCATAGGCACATTCATATTAACTCAAGCTTGCTTTACACAAACTAGACCAAAAACTACAAGTATTTTCAATTTCAAGCCTTCTGTTAAAACAGAGATGTATATTTAAATCTTTATAATTTTAATTGCTATCAGAGTCCATAAGGCTACGTCCCAGATTCTGGTCGCGGGGCTAGGTCGATGACCCATGCCTTCAAACAGTTCACTTGTAATAGATAATAAAATAAATAATTAATGGTAAAATGATTAGGGATAACATAAATAAATGGTAAATAACAATTTAATAACCCAGTCAAAATGGCTTGGCAACCCAATTTCGGGTCACGACCCTGGGGGGTTAAGAACCACTGCCATAAGTATACGGCATATATATTCATATATATAAATTATTCATGCATAAAATGATGTCATGGGCGTACAGTTGCAGCCAAACACACACACACACACACACACACAGACACAAGTATGTGTGCATTTCCGCATGAGCGAGGCACCGATCTTTTTTAAATCCACACACCTAAAAACTAGTAAACCAAACTTAATTTAACTTAAACTAACTTTAATGCCATCGAACTGAGAAGAACGTGGTAAGTGTTTCGAACGGAACGTCTCGAAGAGTGTTTCCTGTTAAGTCATTAAATATCGAGGTACTCGCTAATCAATCCTAAGCCTAACCCAACTTAACCAAACTTTAACAAACCTAACCTAACCTAACCTAACTTAATCAGGACTAAGATATTTTTTTCCATCAGTAATAATGTTTCTAGATTTTTGTTTATATAAACTTTTTAATGTTTCGAGGAACCGAAAGTATTGCCTCACAAAAAAAAAATTATCCAACTACATCTGTGAATTATCAAACACTCCACTTCACTTATGCCCAGTTGCACCGCAGGCCCCCGTCCCTCACACAGACAAAGTAAAATATAGGAAACAAATTTAAGTATCATTCAAATCATTCATATTACTGTATTACCATTACTAAGGTGGAGCAACAATCTTGACCTTCGTCAGAATGAACAATTCAGGGGGAAGCAACAAGGTTAATGAGGTTCCTATATATACACTTCATAATTAAGTTATTATTACTTCAGTGGATACGTGAGTGGTTGATTTTCATTAATAAATGAATCAATATTTTATGTACACTAAGTTAAATATGTACAGTATTGTTTAATTAGTATTTTATATTTAATGAGTAAATACTTCTCAAATTTTAAATAATTTCTCATTTGAATAGAATTCACATTCATTTTATTGGGGAAACACTTTCATTCATAATTATAGAACACCCAGTAAATACTGAAAGAAGGAAGGGAGAAAGAGAAAAAAATATGCATATAAAATAAGTTCCCTGTAATCCGACTTAACTGTATTGCGACGCTCCCTTATTCCGACTCTAAACCGCCCCATTAAACCATCGTGATTAAATGACCTGTTTGTATTTCTTTTATAAAAAAGGCTTAGTATAAATATGTAAGTATATGTAGAGTACTGTGAACTTACCCACCCATTCATCACTGCATGACACACTGCACAGATAATCTGGTGAGTTGTATACATTTACACTTACTCTACTTATTTTATACTTATTTTATATTTATTTTAAAGTTTTTTATTATAATAGTAACATTAGATAGTTCCGAATCAAAATATCTGTAGCTTTATACAGAGTGTTGAGAAAAACAATATAATTTTCGCAATAAAATTATATATATACTGTGTATATAAGCAATCAAACTAAATCGCCTTATTCGGAGGCTATTCCGTGATTTTAAATCCAAATAAACCCGTTCTATAGCGGTTTATTTAAATAGGTCGAGATGCTTAATCGGCAACTCTCGTTCGAATCTCATACTGGTTGTTGCTCTTCGCCGGATATGATGATGCTCCAGTACGTGATTTTACTGCTTCCTTCGAGTCAGAATCGTGGAACCACATAACTGTTTAACTGTTCAACCTCTTTTTTCGGTTTAGTAACCTACTTTCTTAAAACGTGATTCCGCAAACCTAATTAGTCCATTTAGTTAACTACGGTGTATATATATATATATATATATATATATATATATATGTATATATATATATATATGATGCAAACCCACAAGGAAAAAGAAAAAAATATTCCAAGGTCTTTCGTGTATTGAACAGTACACCTCGTCAGGGAATATTTCTCAAGTATACTGTATCTCTTTATAATCCAGTTTAGTCTTTCCGTTGTTATTCATGCAAGGCAAATATCATTGAGTTTTCCACCACTATTCTTGTTATTACTGTTACTATCATAAACATTCTTATTATCTTTACTATTGTCAATATTAATAGTGTATATATATATATATATATATATATATATATATATATACATATGCAGTAAAATCACAGAATAACACGTGATCTTATTAATAAGCGAACAACCACAGGGAAAAGGAAAAAGAAACACGAAATCCGAGCGCTTTCGTGATATATTCACATCTTCAAGGAAAAACAAGTAATAGGCAGATTTTACAAAGTAAATGAGTTAAATACACAAGCGAAAAAAATTCCCAGTCGGCAACTCAATTTAAAAACCATAAAACACTCTAAAGATTTTTTCAATAGATAACTTAATCTAAAGGAAGCTAAATTATTGAATATAAAAGAACTATATAGATGAAATTAGACAATTAACATGTACAGAAAACAAAAATTATTATAACAGTTATTAGAAATAGTATTTAATTAAAGCAGGCAATTAAGTGGCAAGAATTTAATTAATGAAAACAAAGGGAATGGTGCCAACATCTTACAGAATATTCCAAACTTCTACAAACAATCTGAAAAAACTCTCCCAAAAGCCAACCTGATCAAAAGTCTAATAAACCACCAAGCACACAAATATTATATACGAAAGAAATATTACAATGCACACATAAGAATGTTAACAGTTCTTAAAATAATATTTAACCAAAGCAAACCGTTAAGGGGAAAGAATGCGGTCAAGAAACCAATAGGCCCTACGCCAACTTTCTAATTATGTACGGGTCTAATTTATACAGCCCAGGGCTTATATTAAGGAACAAATCCACATTACTCTTGATCACACTAGATTCAATTATATTTCTGCTAACAATAGATTTACTAAACCTTAATATGGAGGCACTTTTCCAGGCAATGGGGTGATTAGTATCTCTTACGTGAATGAAAATGGCGTTAGATTCTTGGCCAATTCTTATACTGTATTAATGTTGCTTAATACGTAACTCAAGGGACTTACCAGTTTGGCCTATGTAAAATTTATTACATGTTGTGCATGGAATTTTATATACACAACCCTGTTCACTTAAAGGGGAGTTCTTAATCAATGAATTCTTAATTACATCTAAATTTCTGAACGCAATATTTACGTTAAAATTCCTCAGCAGATTCGGCAGATCAAGGAAATTTTCCCTGAATGGTAACACTAACAAATTTTTTGTGTATAAGGAATCTTGTCCTTTACTTCGTAGAAGGTTTTCTTTGCCATTTTTAATGATTTATCTATGCAGTTCTTTGGATATTTTAAATCAAACGCAATTTTGTATATTTTACTAATTTCGTCATCAATGAACTCTGGGATACAAATTCGTAAGCCTCTTAGGAACAAAGCAGAAAGAACGGATCGTTTTACGTTAATGTGGTAAGCAGAATAATAATGTATATAGGAGCAATTATTAGTGGGTTTTCTGTAAATATTGTACTTAAACTTTTTTCCAAACCTATATATTAAAACATCTAAAAAAGGGATCGAAGAATCTGTTTCTATTTCAACTAAAATTGATAGAGGGAATTAAATTATTAAGTTTGAGTAAGAATTCATTGAGATTTAAAGATACTGGCCAAAGACAAAGAACATCATCTACATATCTAAACCATGGAACATAATTTGGCAGAATTTTCCTTAATAACTTACTTTAGAAAAACTCCATATATAAGTTACTTAAAATGGGGGAGAGGGGGTTTCCCATCGCCATACCAAATTTCTGCCTAAAATATTCATTATTAAACACAAATTTCGAGTCTAATATGCACAGCTTAATTAATTCTATAATTGTAGCCACAGGTAATGGCAAAATATGCTTAATCAATTCTTCCGAAAGAAACACTAATAGATCCTCCACCGAGACTCTTGTAAATAAAGCGGTAACATCATAGCTTACCAATATAAAATTGTAATTGACACTGATACTATTTAATTTTTCTACAAGGTCTACATTATTATTTATCTGTGATTGTGAAATTGTGCCCAGGAGAGGATTAACAAGAAAATTAAGCAACTTTTGAATGGTAAAGAAATATTACTTAAACAATTTTTGAGTACTTCACCGTCATTACCCTATATGTATGGCCTGATTAAAACTCATAAGCCAAATAATCCTGCAAGGCCTATTGTTAGCTCTATAGGATCTATCTCATATAAGCTATCCAAATGGCTTGTTTCCATTCTTAAATGCCCTGTTCACAGTTTCGAGGGGATTGTTCCTTAATTTCACGTAAGTGTCCGCGTCATTCAAAAAGTCATACATTTTTTGTAGGTAAATGTCTTTATTGAGGATCACTAGGGCATTTGATTTATCGGCATTGGTTATATGTAGATTCTGATCTTTTCTTAAAGCTTCATAAGAGTCGAAAAACCTCTGTGGACAATTTGGAATAGAGGGTTTAGACATGGCACTATATACTAGACCTTTACAAATATTCACCGACTGGGAATTTTTTTCGCTTGTGTATTTAACTCATTTACTTTGTAAAATCTGCCTATTACTTGTTTTTCCTTGAAGATGTGAATATATCACGAAAGCGCTCGGATTTCGTGTTTCTTTTTCCTTTTCCCTGTGGTTGTTTGCTTATATATATATGTTATTCCAATGTCTCTCGTGTATTGAACAGTACACCTCGTCAGGGAATTCCCTGACGAGGTGTACTGTTCAATACACGAAAGACATTGGAATTATTTTTTCTTTTTCCTCGTAGGTTTGCATCATTCATTCATTTCACGTGTTTGGGTGTGAAATTTATCAATCGATGCATTTATAGCTTAAGTATCATAGAAGGATGGAAAATTATATATATATATATATATATATATATATATATATATATACACACACACGCACACACACACTGTATTAATATTGATATATTGTAAAGATAATAAAAATGTTTATGATAGTAACGGTAATAACAATAATAGTGGTGGAAAACTCATTGATATTTGCCTTGCATGAATAACAACGGAAAGACTAAACTTGATTATAAAGAGATACAGTATACTCGAGAAATACTGAAATCGTAACTACAAAACAATAAAAAGTAAGGTACTGTATTAAATGCTTTTCTGAATTTTATTGTTGTTGTTTTTAGGTTATTCTACCTACGACAAAGTCCTTAAATTCTGTTCAGTTCGAGTTTACAAATACAATGTTTTTCCGTGTTGAGTCTACAGATATATATAAAAAATATTATTCTAAACAACATACAGGCCTGTAGAAGGAAGGTTTGAGATTGCGGATACTTGTGGTTTTTGGTCCAGTAGCATGGGCGCAAAGGGGTCGAGTGTAATTGCAATGTTGCAAATGTTGATCATTGCATTGTTGTGAAGGGGAGCGGGTGTCGCAAGGGGTTGTTGCAAAGGGGAAGACGTTGCAAGGGAAATGTTGCAAAGTAGAGGGGGTTTTGTACGAAGGGGGAGGGAGTTATGCAGCAATGGGGAGTTATCTCCCTTGTTGCAATGAAGGGGGTAGCTTTGGGGGGAGAAGGGAGGATGACCTCCCCCCAAAGGGGTAACCTTAACCTAAGAGAGAGAGAGAGAAAGGAGGAGGAGGAGAGTCTTTGCGGGAGAAGATGGGATGTCCTCACCCCAAAGGGAAATCCTAACCTAAGAAGGTAAGCCTTAACCTAAGTAGGATAGAGCGTTGTTTCGTCCACCGGAGTCAGGCGCATTATGCGGGTCCGGGAGACCAACAGCTGTTATATGGAAGGTAGTGAGTTGCCAGATACAACTATATATTTTAATTATATGGAGGGGGTTGCCACTTATTTATTTAGTTATACATGGAACGATTGCCAGTTATTGAATTTATTTATTTATATATAGATGAGTTGCCAAAGAGCAATATATATTTTAATTTTTTATTTATATATTAAAGGTAAGAGAGATGTTCTCAATACTTAGAGGGTTGTCAGTTACCACCATTTATTTTAATTTATTCATTAAAACTCATCGTGTAAATCCATACCATCTGAGAAAAAAAATAAATACGAAATAAATTCTAATAACACATTGAATGTAAAAAATAACAAAGTAAATATACAAGCAATATAATAATACACACTTTAATATATACATTAGTGGTGGATCGGATATCCGCATCTGCGGATATCCGCATCGTTTTTAACATCCGCATCCACATCCGCACTTCTGACTGCTGATGTTATGTGGATATTACCTCTAATAAATTATGCAATTTACAATTAAATTAGCTTATAAAGTAGCTTATAAGGCACAGTCATGCACATTTCATGTAAAGTATTAATTATTAATGCACAAACAAATATATAAACCTCAAAATATAAATACCTGGTAATAGAAAATTGAATGAAACTTGTTTCATTGAATTTTCTGTGGCTGAAACTCTTGACAAAGTTATTTTTATCATAATGAAAACATTAGTATTAATTTTAATTCTTATGCATTGCCTACCATAATAGTAATACCACGAAATTTGAAAAATTGTCATATATTCATAATTCTATATTATATTGATAGATTAACTAAATATCCGCATCCGCATCTGCATCCGCGGATATTGAAATTAAAGATCCGCATCCGCAGATGTTGAAAAACTGACATCCGGCCCACCACTAATAAATGTGTGTGTGTGTTTATATATGTATATATATTCTTAAATAATTGTAGAGGACAGATCTACAGTATATACACTTTCATATAAAACAATAAAATTTTAACAAACTTCCCGTTTACCCGAAAGTGTCTATTTAATTTTGTTATTCCTCTGACAGGATTCTTTATATTGTACATTAATATTTAAAAGAAAATCTTACAGTAACTCATGATCTCTATGGCATAAGGAAAAACTTTTAAAAATATATGAGCTTTCTTTCAGAAGCAAATAATTTTTTCAATAATAATAATTAGTAAGTAAAATTACATTCATTAAGTAGATTTTATACTCTTTTAACCTTTGGTAATCTTCGGTTAGCTCCCGCCCGAATTGTTCATTTTAACGAAGGTCAAGCTTTTTTTAATTCCATCTTAGATCTACAGTTTAACTTAAAATCCGAACCACCAGCAACACAGCATCTTAAACAATAGGTCACCCAGGGTACCCATTTATCTACCAACCACTTTCTTTATTGTGCGGAAGGATGAACAGCTGGGTTTTACCGCTCGCCGTCTGCCGTCACCGGTTCTCGAACCCGGAGCCGATGCATTCGTAGTCAGCGACGCTAACCACTACACCACCGAGGCGTGACATTGAATGAAAAACAATTGGTAGAAAATGCAAGCAATATAATAATACACACTTTATATATATATATATATATATATATACACACATTCTTAAATAATTGTACAGGAGAAATCTATATACGCTTTTGTATTAAACAATAAAATTTTAACAAACTTTCCCGAAAATGTCTACTTACTTTTGTCAATTCTTGTAACTAAATGTTATAAAAACAAAGAAAAACATTTACATTAAAACAACTTCGTTTCTCAAGTAAGAAGAGATAGAAAGCGTTTAACGTATAAATTCGACACACAAAAGAAACAGGTGAAACGCCACAGGCTACTCCAAAAACCACAAAGAGGCTACATTGGAACGCGGTTGACCTACATCCCACTTTCTCCCAAAAAGACTCACCTCCTCCTTTCTCTCTCTCTATCTCTCTCTCTCTCTCTCTCTCTCTCTCTCTCTCTCTCTCTCGTGCGATTTGTTTTCCTGTTACCGTATATAAATCTATTTTTATATTTTATTAACCCTGTTGTTTTTGTCTTATTTTTCTTTGTGTGTAATTTGCATGGTATATTCTTTGCTTCCATTCTTTCCTCATAGTCGTGTTAATCCTGTACATCGTTGTTATTATTATTATTATTATTATTATAGAGGCATCTTACACATTTTTTTGAAAATTAAAAGAAAAAGCATCATTTTTCTAGGGGGGGGTTTCTATGAGAATGGGCACTTTTTTGAGAGTTCTGCAATACCTCATCTTTCCAGCATATATATTTATATATATATATATTATATATATATATATATATATACACACTATATATAAACCTTTCACCCTTTCAAATGTTTTGTGCGATGATTCCTCATTTCACGATGGTCAAGCTTGTCGCCCCTCCTCTCGAGTTGGCCTGGTGAAATAGTGAGTTGGCTTCTTGTACTCTCCACTTCACATATCTAGGTACACCCGGCTCATCGGGGCTTGTTCTGTGCCATGCGTCTAGTCTTCTTTTGTATTCCATGGAATTTTAGGTCCTCCATTTTTCCGTACCGTAACATTTGAAATTTCTCAGTTTTAAACTTCATATTGTTGTCTTCCGTCCACTTGTAGATTCTGTTTGTATAGATCCTATAACCTCTAGGTTTCTTATTTTTCTACTGATCTTTGTGTCATCGGCAAAGGATGTTACTCTGCTGCCTCTGGTAATGTCTTCATCTATGACAGTTAGCATGATTAGAGTAGCAGCGCTAATACTGTTTCCTGTGGTACTGAGCTGAGAGACTCTGATAAAGATATTCCTTGTACTGTAACGACTTGCCGCCGCTCACTAAGGAAATTAAATATTTATTTTCCTACTTTTCCTGTTATTTCCAAACATTTCAGTTTATGTATTGATTCCATGGTCACACTTGTCGAACGATTGGTAGTAGTAGTTGGACGGGGGACCGTGTTCAGATGATGTAGCGGCCCATGGTTAAGATTCCATAACAATGTAATTTTACCTAACCTAACCCATAACCAAAATGGGGAAAGTTGAGGATCAAGCTGAGAGTAGTATGCTTTCAAATATATAATAATAATGCAAAATATTTGAAAGCACCGTGACAGAGCGCGCGAGTGGGCAATTCACTCATTCACCTTGAGATTTGAACATTGAAATAAATCTGCGGAGAGAATAAACCGAATTTGATAATGACACACCTTCATTATTCGTGAAGGTGAACAATCAGGACTTCAATGTCCAAAGCGTGGGTCCGTTATATCGGTGTTACGACAGCTGATTGGTACACAAATTTAACACAACCCGCCCTGTTACAATGACAGCCACTCAGGAAACTTACGAACCGCCTATTAGTCTTTTGGGATAGTGCTTGGGGACAATGCATATAAAAGTGAGTATTTTCAGTTGGAACTCACAAGTTATTTTCACCAGTGAATAAACAAACACATTCCCTCCGTCATGAGTCAGTCACAACAGCTTTACAGTTTACCAGTTTTATATGAAAATGGAGACATTGCGGCGGTGTCTACAATTAATCTTTTTAACGCAGCCGACCTGGACGGATTATTTCCAACGCAAATCATCGATGATATTTGCAATGACGCTCCTTACGATCCGGCGCAGGGGATTGCAGTTGAAATGTAAGCGTTTAAATTTATGTGCCTGTAATTTTATTTATCTTAGTATTCCTCTCATTATCAGAAAGGTCTTGATCACTATTCTGTGTTTCGATTATTTCATCGTATATATATATATGTATATATATATATATATGTGTATATATATATATATATATATATATGGAGGGTTGTAGTAATTCTCTTAAATGGTAACAAACTTCTCTGAGCTTTTCGAAGATATTTGATACGTCACTTTGTAAGTCTCTTCATATATATATATATATATATATATATATATATATTATATACACATTCGGCATGTGTTTGATGAAAAAAATTGGGTTTTTATTAAAAAAGATTAAGAAAATGTAAGAACTAATCAAATTAATTATCCTTTCTCTTTAAGGTTCGACGAGGAATTGACTCGTGTTATACAATCTTATCGTGACAGTTTTGAAGAAATGTATGTCGTGGACCTGAATACGGAGATAGAAGTTTTACAGAGCAGTCAACCCAGCGAATGCCACATTAACGAAATAATGTAAGCTTTTTTCTTTTTCTTATGTTTCGGGTAAGAAGACTCATTGTATTTTCATCAATTTAATAAATGATAAAAATCATGTTTTAGAAAATAGTACAATAACCATCTTAAATTAGTTTCCATTACATTTTAAATAAGCTACAGAACACACAAACTAATATTATTGGAGGCAATATTGATGCAATTATTTATTTTATATATACGATCAAACCATCAGAAACAATCAGAAAACGGCTTTTTATCTGACTGCATACCATTTTGTCGTTTCGTTGAGTGTGTCACGGGTCGAATAAATTTAAAAATTTATAAATTCCTTAGCACGTGACAACGTGACATATGCATGAGACATGAAAGGCAGAACATCCCGCTAGTATTGCTAAAATATCCTTGTAGCCGGTAGGGATTCCAAACAACTTTGGGGATATACAACTGCTCGAGAAATTTTAAAATAACATGGTCACTCCAGGAATGAGTCCAGAGTGAATTAAAATAGTACATGCAGTCCCTATTTTTAAAATAGTTGCAAACCAATGAATCCCTTCACCACCCTTCACATCTGTGTTCACAAAAAGACTACCGCAATCTCTCATAGTTAGCATTTTCAATGTTTCATTCTTCGCAAACACACCGATAAATTTGGAACGTGTGATTCGTTCACTATTCATTACTCTCTGAAGTGTATTCGCGTCCATTTTAAAAGTCAGTGACAACGCTCCTAAATCTGTCAACTTCTATTAGGGCTTGTGACTGGAGATATACTAGTACACTAATAGGCGTGCCTATCGGCTATGCGAATTCCACTCTAACAGAGATGTTTCCACTCTGTTGTGGACTTAAGTGTGTATTTACACTAGCAGATAAGTCAGGTGTGATGTCAAACGGATAAAGGTTAAATTGATCAATGAATTCTTTCTGCGTTACACCAAACCCGAGCTCATCACAAGCACCTGCAAAATGAGTCAGATTATTATATGCTCTCGCGCAAAGCGGGACCACAACGTCTGATGAATAATCCATATCCATAGCCCTGCCAAACGCAACGCCATTGACGTATAGAGTGATATTTTTAAGGCCGAAATTCTCGAATTTAAAGGCACTCTTTATATTTTCCATTCACCGAAGCGTGGTCCTGCATTCCAATTAATAACCTTTTAGGTAGAACTCCCACGGCGATGTTTTCTATCTGTTTCGATGCCAATCTTACTGGCACCGTGTATAGTTTCATCTGTGCTCTGTTAATTGGGTATTTTACTGTGGCATGTAGTAGGTAAATTTCTCTCAATTTTTATTTGCTTTGTGAACTTAATTTCACTCGCCGTACGCGGAAGTATGTCTCCATAATGTGAATCACAACGGATTTTGCTCCCTCTTCTTGATCAGCCCCCAAATTTAAACAGATCTCAGGATTCGTGCGGGTGAGCTTTATTTTCATATCCACCCCATTCACAAGCAACTTCTCCTGGAATGTAAAGTCTGTATGCAGGCGTTCAAAACATTCGTATATCTTCTTTTTAGAATTTTTAAATTTGTCCTTTATACTACTTTCGTCTTAAGCTTGATAATAGCCCTCGGCACATTTTCCAGATAGGCTGTGGATATGTTGACCGGATGTAAATATACATCACACTGGTTGTATATGGAGTGCAGAAAGTTTGTTTCAAGGTATACAACATATTTGTCATCACAGTCCGTTCCATCAGAATGTGCTATAAGTAGTTTAGCGTACATGTGCACACAGCTAGGATAAAAAAGTACGGGCCTGAGATGGGTATTTATTGGAGCAGTCGGGGAACTAATTGTGTTTAAAGGGTTAATTGTAATAAAGCCACTGTGCTCAATAGAAACTTGAGTTGGGGGCATATCAAAGACGGACAGCTTTGATTTACAACATTGTGAACTACATGGATGGATGAAGCATGCTATGACGAGTCAGAAATAGTACCACTTCTCTCGACAAGTTGTAAAAAGTCAAGGATTCATGAGATCAATGTCCTTAGCTTATATTAGTAAAAAAAATGGTCAACCATAGGTTTCATTCGCTTAGAACACTTCTTTTTGGATATCCTTTAACGTTTATCGTCATGTGCTGGTAATCCCTTCTTCCAGACAGCCCTCTTCTTCTTCTTACCACCGCGCATTTTTCTCTTTGCATCTTTCACGATTTGGTCCCGTGTACGCTTTAAATGTTATTTTAAAGCTTTTTTAGGTTTAGCACCAGCCAACATTTCTTCTGCCGTGTTAAGACTTGATTGTAGCGTTTTCCTCCCGAGGTATCTGGCGCCCCTCTCCAGCAAAGGTTACCGCCGTATGTAGTATGGTTGAAAAAATGGATCCAAGCCCACTACCACGCTGGTATCTCACACCTCGATAGAGTGCGGAAGGTTTTCTGTCCATTATAACTCAGTGCGTCGAAAGTGCAGCTTTACAGTTAAGCTCCCATCACCGAATATTAATTTTTTTCCCCTTAATCGTTCTTATATACACTATATTGAGATATTGGTTACTAGACTAGTTGCCACATTCACATAATGGGACCTGTCATATGTAATACACATGCTTTTCGCTCTATGACTGGGAATGTGTGCAATGCAGCAGGCGTGCGTGGGTATCCCCAACAAACTGGTGCTCCGCTATATGACTGTAAATATACTGTAACACATGTCTGGAGACGTATATCCATCACTCAATTTCTCCAAATTCAACTGATACATTTAGTTGGACAAGTTATGTTGTTCTTCGTGAAATGTATCTCTTTGGATGACTGATCCATATCGCACATCGATTATAATTTTGTACACTTTTGTCGTTAATATTTCTGTTAGCCTGTGATTTTAGAGTCAGAGTATATGCATGGGGATCATTGTTTACAATTTCGTATACTAAATCAGCCGTAAGATTTGAGCTTTTTAAACTTACGTTTAAGTCTCTCACAACATCCTCGGCCGCACCATAGTGACCCGGGCCTAGTGTTACTACTGTAGTGTAATACATTACAACCCCACTCACGACGGAACGTATGGTTTCCCGAGTTATCCCTGCCTTTTCACACTTCACTCTCTAAGAACCGTAAAAACCTGTTCTTTATAATCAATACTTAAAAAGAAGGTATCCAACTGAATTTCACATATTCCACCATCATACGTATCACGACCCAATTCAATGGGTCCATCGAGTTCTGTTGCAAAGTTGGCTAGTGTGTTGTTAGGGTGTACAGACAGAGAAGAAGAGGACGGAAGTGTGACGTATAAATGTTTAGGCGCCATGTTGCATACTATTTAAGCTTCAGTATTGCATCAGCTTTTATATAGGTGCTGAAGCTATCTGGGTACCCTAGCCATTTCACCAGGTACATTTTTCTTTTTCCTGAACCTTTGCTTTCTAAAATTTGTAAAATTTTAAACACATTTTTTCCTAAATCAAATATCACTTTCTGCAACTCCTCTCGGTAAAAGCCTCCTGCGATTTCTTCCCCATTGAAATCTTCAACGTAATACGACATTATCTCGCCTTTAGGTCTCATAACCCTAACTTTAAAAATCTTACACGTCCATCCTTGCTCAAATCCCTTCGCGAATTTATTTCCTGAACGCGACAGCCTTTCATAATCATTCATTTTGAAACGTGCAGTGTGGTGTGTTCTAGAACACCTCTTCTCACATCAGGCTCTGTGTGCGTACCTCTTTCTAAAATCTCGTTAGGTGTTGTCCCAATCGTGCGATGGTGTGAGCGGTTGTATGATGAGGCCAATGTTTCCAGAATGTCTATATATCTGTATGTTTTTATGTGTAAAATAGCGGTGCATGTGTTCCTTTATGGTACGTTGAACTCTTTCAGCTAAAGAGGCCTTATGTATAGAATTGGTAGGTGGTAGCTGATATTAAACTCTGTCAACATGTTCTGAAAAGCTCGGCCTATAAATTCTTTCCCCATATCCGTACAAAAATAGCCAGGAACCCTGTTTTCTTTCAAGAAGAGCGTTTTGGTGGCTTTTGCAACTGTTTCAGGCGATTTATTTTTCAGAGGAATTAGCCACAGATATCTAGAGAATACATCTATTATGAGTAGGATGTAACGGTAACCATCGTTATACACTGAATATCTTTGCATGTCTGTTAAATCTGCTTGCCAAATAGAGACAATCGATGCCGATGTTGTCTTGGCTGTTTTAACCCTTTTTCGCACAGGTTTATGAAGTGTATAAGCGTCCTTCTCCCGCAAAAACCTCTCAACATCTTTTTTCCCTACTCCATCATTGTAAACACTGCTGTACAGTCTATCTACGCCACCGTAGGAGGCTGGGCTAGAAATGTCATAATAACATCTTCCAAATATGTTAGCCATTTGCATATTTTAGAGGCACGTGGATAGGGTTGACCGTTGTTGTTGTTTAGGCTCTACTTTCTCTTCTTGAGAGGTGCTACCGTTGGGGGTGTTAGCGTTCTCAATTGTGGCAAATGCGATGCATGTTCCAAGCCTTTTAACCTGTTCAGATTTCTTAGCATTGTTTTGGGGACATTTATTTGTTGTAGTCTTGCTTTAATATGCTTCTATCCTGATGGTGAGGGCCTATCCCACTTTCTCACCAGATCATGGACAACGTCTACGATATTCGATGCCTGTACCTTTGCTCCTTCCAAAATGCTCTCACCTGTATCGGTCCAATGCATGTTGGAATCCTCATTCAATAGATTATAAAGACATGAACATTTATTCCTCAATGTATGTGTGAGACTGCTTTTTAATACATGCTCGTATGTTGTGGGGCCGACCCGTTATTCTTTGGTTGGTCAGCTCTATCGTCGGACACAGGTCTTATGTCGCCATGCTCATCGTTGTCCGTGCTGTGCCTAATAACCACGGGGATTTCTGTCGGATTCTTATAATTTTCATACTCGTGAAGAAATTTCTGCAGAGCTTCTTGGTATAAAATTCTTTTCTCAGGTGTTTTTTCACTGTTTAATAGAGCTAACAATTCGCTTTCCATTCTTTTAAGCCTGCAGTGAAGCCTACACGTCGTGTGGAATCACTACCACTTTCTTCATTATATTAATCTAGTCAGTAAATGACTCAAAACTGAAAACAAAATGGGGAGGAATGACCCCCCCTCTCTGTACAATAATTCGTTTTTTCTTCCTCACAGTTTGACTTTTTCGAGCGAGTGTACGTATTATGTTCTTTTAACGGCGTAGGCGAGCCTTCTGAGGGGTTTTCATTGATACATTGCAATTTATAACGTTAAGACAGATGTCACAGATGCATTTTAAAAAGTCGGAGTCGATTTTTATTAACTCATGGTATTTCTTTAGCCTCTCTGTCAATCTTGAATATACACCGTTTCAGGATCGTTTGGAAATATATTCGTTCTTAGAAGCACCCTAAACGTGTTTAGCGGATGAAGGTCGCAAAGCAAGTACCCGTAACGCTGGCTTGTAGCTTCTTTATAAATTTCCGAAAACCCATTACGCTGATTCCGGAACATTTGATTGGGTAATACCTCAATTTGTGATACATCTCTACATTGCGCGAATAATAAGAGACATTTTGTATTTAACGACACATCGCGCATGTATCTATTTTTGAAAAATAGATTCTGATTAATGAAAACACGGTTATGTTAATATGGTGGGAGAACACTTTAAATGTCTCGGCAAACTTTTTATCCATTTCCAACATGAGATCGTCAAATACAATGACTGTGTGTTCATTTCCCTTTAACGAATTAACATCATATACATCTTTGTGGAACAAATTATCATCTTGGTACTCGTCGAACACTGACTAATACGTCGAATAGCGCCATATTTACATTCTGCAAAAATTTTGAGAATATCTCTCCCTTTTCTTTAGTGATTTTAAGCATAAACACCTTTTTATCACATCCTGTAGGGCCAGATATAATGTATGTGGATGGGCTAGTGAACCTGGATTTTTCCATAGAATCCATCTCTAACAGGTCACACTCCTAAGTGGGTCATTTACAAAATATAATAAAAATTTAAGTGGTATTCCTTATATTCTACAGTCTTGTTTCTCCTCTTCTTCCACAGAACCGTGAATGATGATGAAGTACAGAAACATGTCCCCCTCATCGATATTACAGACGACCCCGACCAGAGTGTAGTTGTTGTCACAGACTCCCTCCCGCTAACGAGCACACAGCAGCGATACCTGTAGCACGCGACAATTCAAAGCGGAGGCATGATGAAGAACCCTTCACGTCAGGTGTAAGGCATACCAGGATTGCGCGGTTGTTAGACCCCCAGTAATAGAGCCCCAACCCTCTACGTCTTACGACACAAACCCCACAATATTACCTTCCTCAAATAAAAATACACCCCCCTTATTCCTCTTCAATTCCGGGTACAATCTCCGTAGCAGCAGCAGCTTCTCGTGCTGTAGAGGATAGTATAACATTCGAGTTGGTGCGCACCGCCACCCCCACCCTAGCCCTGACTAGAGATCGGTATATAGTCAGGGTTGATCGTAGATCCATGTATAGCAATTGTGTTGAACACGGACTGCGGCATATATCTACAGATCTACAGAAGCTAAGGCTAAGAAAGACCTTAAGATCTACTCTAAGGTTCCCGAGAGAAAGGAGAGACTAGGGGGGCTAAAATAAGAGAATAAGGGGTTAAGTAAGTTGCAAAACCTATCATTCGTGAGTTAACATTCATTCAGAAAAAGAGAAAGAAAGACTCGCCATCATCATCCGCCGGCCACTGCCGACAAGTCGGAAAAATAGTGGAAGAGAATAGGAAAGGGGTGAAAGATGAAAAGAAGTAAAGTAAGAACGCTTACAAACCATGCAAACAGTCTTAATGCAAACACTGTCATACCATGCAAACTACAGACATGCAAGTAAATAGAGGATAAGAAAAGAAAAAAGTATGAAGAGTATAACAAAAAGTGGGTTAGTTTACGCTACGAGCTACATCTAAATTCGTGTTAAACTAATTTTTTTTTAAATAATTTTATTGCTGGCATATCACACACTGGCATGTCACAAGCTGGCATTAATCGTCAACAGACTCATCCCCGACCTCCAACCCCAGAGCTCCTGTTGCTAATTGTTTTATTATTTTAAACAACGTTAATATTTTTAAAATGCGTATCTAAACGGTTTTTAAACATATTAACACTGATAGAGTTCACGACGGGCGCTGGAAGATTATTCCATTTGTCAATTACTTTAAACGTAAAAAGGTTTGAAGCGATGTTAGTAATGAAACCTCTGCCACGCAACTTAAATCCGTTATTACGAGTATTGCTATTATCGAAAGTGAACAGTTTGTCCAAATTTACGTTATCGATTTTATTAACGGTTTTGAAAACTTCAATAAGCTCCCACCTTAATCTCCTAGTTTCGAGTGAATGCAGGTCTCACACTTAATCCTATCTTCGTTACACTTGTTGTGCAATGACGGAATTAGTTTCGTGGGGCGACGCTCAACCCTTTCCAACTTATCAATATCCTCACGCAAATACGAGCACCAAAACTGTACGGCATATTCTAAATGAGGCCAGACTAGGGACTTGTAAAGGGGCAATATAATATTCTTCGATTTAAATTCGAAATTACGCGCTATGAAGCCTAACATCCTATTAGCTTTTGCACAAGACTCCAGGCACTGGTTCCTAACTTTTAAATCCTTAGATACGTGTACGCCTAAATCTACTTCCTCGTCAACGCTTGCTAACTGTCTATTGTCCATCGTGTACGTGTAATTATTGTTACGAGAACCTATATGCAAAATTTTACATTTGTCTACGTTTAATTGCATTTGTCACTTATCCGTCCACTCCATAATCCTATTTACATCGTCTTAGAGCCTATTTCTATCATCCACATTAACAACTTTACCGCCTATTTTGGTATCGGGGATGGGCCACTTCAGCGCCGCCACTTCAGCGCCGACGTTTCAGCGCCGCCATTTCAGCGCCAGGCCACTTCAGCGCCAGACTATTCAGCGACGGGCCCTTTCAGCGACGGTCATTTTCTCTGTTGTTTTTATTGACTATACTTGTTTTGACTTTACTTGTTTTATTAACATTACTTGTTATTAACTTTGTATAATGTTGGTTTTTTTTTGGTTATGGTACTTTATTTTCCTTCCATTATAAAAAAAAGTGTTGGGATTAGGTTAGGTTACGTTTGGTTAGGTTAGGTTAGGTTAAAAACATCCCGCCGCAGCCGTTAGCCGTAGTTAGCCGGCTTCAAGTTAGGTTAGGTTAGGTTTGGTTAAGAATATTTATTCATATAACTAATGATGTAATTTCAGAATATTTTCCTCCCAACACTTATATAATTTTTCCTTTTTTTATTTCAGAATTTGTGAACCCTTTATTTTCCTTCCATTATAAAAAAAATTAGTACCTGCACATAAAATAAAAAAATTGAATTAATTATTTTTATTAGATATATCGATCCTTAGCCTGCACATTTTATTGAATTGTCTTGAAACTATTGTGGCGGGCGCTGAAAGGGCCCGTCGCTGAATAGTCTGGCGCTGAAGTGGCCTGGCGCTGAAATGGCGGCGCTGAAACGTCGGCGCTGAAGTGGCGGCGCTGAATCGTACGCTACCCTTTGGTATCGTCCGCGAATTTTGACACGTTACTGGTGAAGTCTACATCTATGTCGTTAATGTAGATTACGAATAGCAATGGGCCTAACACTGAACCCTGAGAGACACCGCTACCTACATCCAACCACCCCGATTCACTACCATTAACAACAACCCTCTGTATTCTAGCACGAAGCCATTCTTCTAATCAGTTAGCTACCTGACCGCGTATACCGTGCGCTTTAATCCTCGCAATTAATCTTCTATGCGGAACTGTATGAACGCTTTTTTAAAGTCTAAATAAATAACGTCAGCCGCCCTATGCCTATCGTATTCACGCACTATTTCGTTATAAAACTCTAACAAATTTGTTAAACAAGATCTATGGCGTCGAAACCCATGCTGACTACTATTAATCAAATCGGGACTTTCTAAGTGATCGACGATACGATCCCTAACTACGGATTCCAAAAGTTTGCCGACAATTGATGTTAAGCTAATAGCCTATAATTGCTAGCTACTGTGCTGTCGCCTTTTTTAAAAATGGGCACAACGTTAGCTAACTTGAAGTCTTCAGGAATAATCCCCGTTTACAGTGACTTATTAAAATTTTTTGCTAAGGGGCGTACTATAACGTCTTTCAAATCTTTCAAATGTCTAGGCTAAAGCGCGTCAGGGCCTGGAACCTTGCTAACTTTTAGCTAATTGATATAATGCGCAATCTCACCCTCGAATATAATGCGCAGTCTCACGCTCGATAAAATGCGCAATCTTACCCTTGCCCTTCAGAATCGCGACGAACGTGGAGTCAGGACGAGGCTGTCCTTCGGGTTTTTGTCAGATAACGGGGATGTAGATGATTTTTGGGTAGTAATACCATTCAGACGTTTGGCAGATGTAGACATAGTGTATATTTTGGACCGTATAATGCAGGCTTCTCAAAGTAGCACATCAATATGGACAACTTCATGGTAAATTATGACCGTGTATTCCGTGTTGCTGGTCATTGTGCAACACCTTATACTCTTAACTTCAATTCTCCGGCAGCATATAAACACCGATCGTGGTTGTGGCTTTATAGCAGTAGTCTTAGCTCATATGTTCACTGTGCTAAATACACGGGCCAAAAACATTTGGTGCCTATAGTAGTGGAGCGTGCCCGTAAACTATCTGTAGACTGTAAACTTGAGTTTGAATGTAATATGGGTCCTGAAGAGCTGAAAAGGGTAGAACAGGAAATTAAAGTTCGTGTAGTTGTATTTGGAGTGGATGATAGTCGTAGGACTTTGTACGTTTTTTAAAGCTGTGTGAGAGATCGTACAAGACCACTACTTATTTTAGGATTGATAGGAACAACGTATCTCCCCATCCTTAATATAAGGATTCTCTACCCTAGTTATGATAAAAGTCGAAAATATGGACGGCATCATGATTTATGTAAGGGGTGTATCGAGTTTGCGGATGATATAGTGAAACATTGTAAGGATTGCCACATGGTATGTGAGCAGTGTAAAAGCTCCAAATGTGAAAGCCGTGTGGTTGAAGCTGAGAAGAGGGACTGTGATGTATGCAGACGCACATTTTTTAATAATAACTGTTTTGAGCTTCATAAATCAATTGACCCGTGTAGGAAAATGAGAATCTGTGAATGTGTTATGTTTCACATGATTGATAATTGGGGAATTTGAAGCATAAATATGATGAAATTCACTGTTCTACATGCCATGAGAAATATAAGGCGGTTGGTGTAAAGCATGTATTTTATATGAAAGACGCTAAGCCTAAAAATAGACCTTGTATAACTGTGTACTACGATATAGAGACATATACGAATGCTGAAACCAAAGTCGTTATCCTACATTTACTTGTAAGCCAGACTATCTGTGATGAGTGCTTGGAGATCGAGTGTGATGAGTGTCATACATGTGGTAAACGGACAGACGTTTTTAAAACAATTGCAAGCAATTTTTAAAACAATTACAAACAATTTTTAAAACAATATACGACAGTCACATGAAACACTTTGTGTCGTATATTGTGAAGTTAGAGGACAAGTTAAAAAAAATGACCATGTATATTCTTGCCCATAACGGGGCAAAATTTGACACACAGTTCCTTTATATGGAGCTGCTTGAGCACAAGTGATCTGTGATATTTACAGGTGATCCCTTGAAAAGAGGCAACAAACTTATACAGATGCAAATAAGAGGTAATGTACAGTTTAAAGACACTTTATTTTTTACACCTTGTAAATTAGCAAAGCTACCCAAGGTAATGTGCGTAGCCGCCGAAGTTTCAAAAGGATATTTCCCTTACACATTCCTCACCAGCGAAACTTTAAATTACGTAGGACTACCTCCACCAAAACATTACGTTACTATGAATGTGAGCGTTATTGTGTGAATGATGTGTGCGTACTTAGAGTATGTTTCCATGACTTTAGAAGGATGTACATAGACCGTTTCAAATGCGATCCGTTGCAAGTCGCAACCAAAATCGCCTCATTGTGCTTTACTGCCCACCATCGAGGTGTTCTCAACAAATTTCAACGGTAATATTTCGGCATTTCTTTCGAAGATGTGCTCCCCCTCAGGGAGATATGGATGCCGATCTTACCCGTCGTTATAGACCATAAGCTCATGTTTCCCCTGTGCGTGAAGTGCGCAGAGGAGACCAATGGTTTTTGTAATCACACAACCAACCAGCGTAAGATCAGAGTTGTATATACAAGCCCTGAGCTGGACCTAGCCGTTCACCATAGCTACAGAATATTGAAGATATATAAGGTGTGGAGGTTTTAGAAGCTACCCAACCTTTTCACGCCATATATAAGGTTGTAACATATATTCTGCTCGATTTTTTAGTTCATTCAGAACAAAAATTAAAGGACTTAAGGACAAATTTGCTCGAATTTTTAGTTTATTCATAACAAAAATTAAATGACATAATGATCAATATAATTCCCTTCTTTTTCTATAACTTCCTCCCACCTGTAGAAAAGTTTTTTTATGCCACGTTCGAAGAAATACCTTGGTTTCGAGTTAAAAAAAGCGATCACTTCGTTTTCGATAGCTTCCCTGGATTGCAACTTTTGTCCATCTAGGTGGTGTTGCAGACTTCTGAATAAATGGTAGTCTAAAGGTGCGATGTCCGGAGAATAAGGTGGATGAGGCATTTTTTCCCAACCAAATGCCTCCAATTGGGCAGTGGTGATTTGAGTAGTGTGAGGGCGCGCGTTTTCCTGGTGGAATGGAACACCTCTGCGTTTAATTTATGCAGGACTTTTTCCTTGTAATGCCATCTTCAGTCGTTCGAGTTGTTGGCAGTAGACTTCAGCTGTGATTGCTTGGTTATCTGGCAGAAGCTCAAAATGAATAATTCCTTGCATATACCACCAAACGCATAGCAAAATTTTCTTTGGATGGGGTCCATTCCTTGGCTGAGGTTCAGACTTTGTTTCACGGCTAAGCCACTGATGTCGACGCTTAATATTGTTATAGAAGACCCATTTTTCATCCCCAGTGACGATCCGATTCAAAAACGGTGCCTGCAGTTGCCGAGAATGCAGTGATGTGCAAATATCGTTTGGATGTTGAAGATTCGCTTGTGACAAATCATGCGGAACCCATTTTCCAACTTTCACTACTTTTCCTAACAGCTTCAAATGACGATGAATGGTCATATGGCTGACACCGAGTTGCAGGCCAAGTTCTCTTACAGTTACCGTTGGGTTTTCCTCCACTGTTGCTTTCAACAACTCTTCATCTAACTCATTTGGTCGTCCTGTTCGTTAATAATCTTTCAGACTGAAGTCTCCATTTCTGGACTTCTCAAACCAACCATCTCCTACACATCCATTCGCTCACAACATCATTTCCATAAACTCTTTGAATGTTTTTTGTGGATTCACTAACGTTAGATCCTTTATGGAACTCATACAGCATCACATATCGAATATGGTCTTTCGTGGGCTCCATGTTTTTTCAAATACTGTAATATCGTAGGGGTGGCGTTGTAACTGTATGAAAAACACCAGAGAAAATATTCACAAGCCTAAGTCATTCTGTATCATTCTGTATCGTGATAAAATCTGTGCGAACGTGTCGCCGCGTGTATTTTGCAACATTTCTAAAACTATTTCACATTATCTTGAGGTTATTCTATTATCTATCGTCCGTTTTCTAATCGAGCAGAATTTATGTTACAACCTGACATAAACACTTTTTTGAAGGATAAGGTAGAGGCATCAGGGTATCCTCGAGGAGTTGATACCGAAGATGAAAAATCAAAATCGGCTTATATTCAGCGTTACCGTGAACGTGAAGGGATACAGCTTGACCATTCCCAAATTGTAAAGAACCCAGGCAAGCGCTTTTGTGCAAAGTTGTGTCTAAACAGTCTTCGGGGAAAATTTGCACAGCATACTGGAAATGGGAACGTTCATTTGGCACAATGTTATCGTGAAGTCTGGGATTATACAAACACTCCCGACAAAGAGGTCATGAAGATCCTGAATGTAGGTAATACTTACATAATAAAGTACAACAATACCGAATTGGCAACAGATATCTCACGGGTTACAAACATACGGGTTACAAACAACGGCCTACGCACGATGGAGATTGAATACATGCCTCCTATTGGTGAATTCCTCTGAGAGTTAACTGATGAGATCAAGGATGACTATGGAGACATCGCATACGCCGACTCTTTTGTCTCAACAGGGCCAAAAACGTATGGGGCACTGGTGAGGGTGGGGGGAGGATATGAAATATATCGTGAAGACTAAGGGTATCACGCTCAACCAGGCGAATCGGCGGGTCGTTAACTTTGATTCGTTGAAGAATGTACAGTAGTGTGCTTGGAAGATGAGGGCGACCATCCGCCCCAACTAACTCTAGGTACCCACAATTTTCGGGCGCAGAAGCTGGGTGGTGGAACTTAGGGGTACGAAGGTGTGCCGTAACACCTATAGGAAACGTTACCAGGTGCCTGGTACCTATGATACCGTACCCTTTGGATACCATATT
The DNA here is from genome assembly GCA_023014485.1 of Bathynomus jamesi. Classification (NCBI taxonomy): domain Eukaryota; kingdom Metazoa; phylum Arthropoda; class Malacostraca; order Isopoda; family Cirolanidae; genus Bathynomus; species Bathynomus jamesi. The sequence continues at coordinate 165,115 of JAJOZX010000938.1, forward strand.
CTTTGAATGTTATATATATATATATGAAAATTATTTCACGAAAGTAACACGTGAAAAATATTTATGATGAATAAAACTACGAAGGAAAGGAAACACAGAATGGTGCTCAAGCGCTTTCGTCTAATGATATCCTCAGGAACACTGAAGTACATAAAGAGTTACAGCCTATATATAGGTTACAGAAAAAAAAATATATATATATAATATATTTTGTAACTGCAAACACTCAGTATAATTAACGTAAAGAACGACGCTTGTATAGGAGAATATCCCGCGCAAGATGAGGAGAGAGAACGAAACAAATGAAAAAATGAGGTAACCACCCGGGAATCGAACCCGGGATCTTCCGATTGCAGGTCAGATATGATAACCATTACACCATGGGCTTCACTCGAACAAATGCCGTAATTCTCCTACATACGCGCAGAAACCAATGCCCCAAGGGGGCCCCTCCCGCATGCCGTAAACTATATACATTTTAACTGCAAACACGCAGTATAATTAACGTAAAGAACGACGCTTGTATAGGAGAATATTCCGCGCAAGATGAGGAGTGAGAACGAAACAAATGAAAAAATGAGGTAACCACCCGGGTGAGGCCCATGTGTAATGGTTATCATATCTGACCGGCAATCGGAAGATCCTGGGTTCGATTCCCGGGTGGTTACCTCATTTTTTCATTTGTTTCGTTCTTCTCCTCATCTTGCGCGGAATATTCTCCTATACAAGCGTCGTTCTTTACGATATATATATATATAATATTATATATATATATATATATATATACAATAAACGGAGATATTAAAATAAAAATAAAAATTAGAGGATTGTGGGAGGGACATACAAATTTGTAAGGAAAAACTATCGATTTTTAGCACAAGATCAAATGAATTATTTCCAACCAATGGTAAAAAAAAAAAAAAAAAATTATACTAAATCTGCCGGGTTTTAGCACTCTGCCCGCATACAAGTTTACCAAAGATTTAGCGTTCTACCCTTCTTATCTAAATCTGTTCTAAAGGAATTCAAAACAACAGGATCGAGTTGAAAAAGACCTTTGCTTATGTTGAAGTTATTTGTAAGTTGGATAATGGCAGACTCAAGAATATTTCTATTAACAATGTTGCTAGAGTGAAATAAAACTGAAGCATTATTCCAATCAATACAGTGGGATAACTCTGACAAATGGACAAAAAGGGCACTGGACGACTGTCCTGTTCTAACGGAATATGATGCTGTTTATACGTGTGCAAATCCTTTCCCGTCTGACCTATGTAAAAGGAATCACATTGTTTACAACCAATTTTATAGATAATGCCTGAATTATTGGTAGGGCTATTTTTTACTATGATATTTTTCACAATATTGTTATATGAAAATACTACATTAATATCCAAAAGTTTAAGTACATTAGCAATGCCTAAAAAGCCCGGGAAAAATGGAAGTACTAAAATATTTTTTGACAAAGTACGAGTTATTATTGACACGATAGAAAGTTCGTTTTGCCTTGTTGAGACAAGATTCCTTAAACGCAGATGGATAACACAGATCACTTCCAATACCGTTGATTTTTTCTAATTCGGCATCGATGTATTCCGGACTGGCGATCCTAAGGGCGCGGAGAAACATTGAAGAAACAATGGCCTTCTTAGTTGGGGTGTCATGTCCCGAGTAAAAGTTAAATGATCAAGTCCCCTCCATTAAGTTTACTTTAGAAGTGGAACAAGACAATTCAATCCTGTTTTTGGATGTGCGTGTACATACGGAAAGCTCAGGTTTTAAGTTTAGTATCTATCGGAAAAAACAAACAATTTGTCTTACGTACACTTCTACTCAGGACATGACACCCCAACTAAGAAGGCCATTTTTTCTTCAATGTTTCTCCGCGCCCTTAGGATCGCCAGTCCGGAATACATCGATGCCGAATTAGAAAAAATCAACGGTATTGGAAGTGATCTGTGTTATCCATCTGCGTTTATGGAATTTTGTCTCAACAAGGCATAACGAACTTTCTATCGTGTCAATAATAACACTCGTACTTTGTCAAAAAATATTTTAGTACTTCCATTTTTCCCGGGCTTTTTAGGCATTGCTAATGTACTTAAAGTTTTGGATATTAATGTAGTACTTTCATATAACAATATTGTGAAAAATATCATAGTAAAAAATAGCCCTACCAATAATTCAGGCATTATCTATAAAATTGGTTGTAAACAATGTGATTCCTTTTACATGGGTCAGACGGGAAAGGCTTTGCTCACGTATAAAACAGCATCAATATTCCGTTAGAACAGGACTGTCGTCAGTGCCCTTTTTGTCCATTTGTCAGAGTTATCCCACTGTATTGATTGGAATAATGCTTCAGTTTTATTTCACTCTAGCAACATTGTTAATAGATATATTCTTGAGTCTGCCATTATCCAACTTACAAATAACTTCAACATAAGCAAAGGTCTTTTTCAACTCGATCCTTTTGTTTTGAATTCCTTTAGAACAGATTTAGATAAGAAGGGTAGAACGCTAAAGCTTTGGTAAACTTGTATGCGGGCAGAGTGCTAAAACCCGGGCAGATTTCCAGAATAATTTTTTTTTTTTTTTTTTTTTAACATTGGTTGGAAATAATTCATTTGATCTTGTGCTGAAAATCGATAGTTTTTCCTTACAAATTTGTATGCCCCTCCCACAAACCTCTAATTTTTATTTTATTTTAATTTCTCCGTTTATTTTATATATATATATATATATATATATATTTTTTTTTTTTTCTGTAACCTATATAAATTATATAGGCTGTAACTCTTTATGTACTTCAGTGTTCCTGAGGATGTCATTAGACAAAAGCGCTTGAGCACCATTCTGTATTTCCTTTCCTTCGTGGTTTTATTCATCATATATATATATATATATATATATGGGTGGTTACCTCATTTTTTCATTTGTTTCGTTCTTTCGCTCTCATCTTGCGTGGAATATTCTATGCAAAGCGTCGTTCTTTATGTTAATTATACTGCGTGTTTGCAGTTTTAATATATATATATATATATATATATATGTCTATTGTTAACTATATGTTTATTTTATTTATTGTGTGCGTATGCACAGGAGAAACTTCTAAGTTTCGTCCCCTGTATGATCAATGGTCACGTGACTCCCTCTACTACCTGGGCATATCTCTACCCTGCGTGCTCAGTTGACCGCTGCAAGCCCTGGCTCTCAGACGTGTATTTGACGAAATACCACGTAGAGGAAAAATAGTAATTGCTACCTTTAATATTGCGTGTTCGACGTTTATGAAGTGGTATTCGGTAAAGTTTGAAGATATGGTGGATCCTGAATGGCTCCCTATTACACCCTCCTTTGATACTTTTAAGGCCACATTGAATCGTGCGAAGCTTGATAAACAAGAGGTACAAATACTCTACGGCTATTCTGGCGAGAGCATTGCAGGATTTCGAGGTACAAGCGATGTAATGGACTATGTTGAAGGACTAAACTTTATAAAAGCTTACATATACCGTGAAGTGGAAGAAGCAACACGTGCAGAAGAAAAGCAAAGGTTATGATTAGTGAGTCTTGTTGATGAGTGGTGTGAAAGCGATATTGTATCATGTTGCATCATACCGAGTACTCGTACCCTGCGGCTGAGAATGTAAATCTTGTCATCATGGAGAATCTTAAGTATTTTTACCACTAAATTAATATATATTATGACGAGGTTTCTAGCGTGGTTGTGGCTAAAGGTCTGCGTGAGTTTTTATCAGAATTTAGAGACGAGTATCGTCTGCTAAGCATAGAGGAAAAATATGGGCATATGTTTCTCTCAAATAGTGCGCCGGAGTGAGAATAAAGTGTGTTTAGTTCATGAAAATCCCCCTGACCGAAAATGTATGGTGCGCATTCTGGGGAGTGGGAGCGATAAAACATTAAAACCGGTATTGTTTCCTGTATCGTAGAGGGAAAATTTGTCAAAACACCTACCCAGAATAATGGGATACAAGTATTCACATAAATCTTTCATGTTGAAAAAATGCCGCACACGATTCATCAGTTTATGGTGAGACTCACTCCTCCACACCTCCCGTCCAACCAATCCGCCCACCTGTGGCTCATAGTTAGCTCAGAGCTTGAACTGAGTGGACGTGCCCTCCTCACAATAGAATACGATGGAGCCATTTTTAAGTAGCATTCTCAATGCCGTGTACGATGTGTCCGTGACGAAGTCATTGCGCGTATTCAGGCGTAAAACCGGTGCCATTAACTATGTACTGGACACGACTTGTAGACAAACAAACTCTGGTAAACGGAATGTTGTTTATTTAAGTGTTTAGGTGATGAATAGTCTTCGTGGAAGTTGAGTAATGGAGTGAGGATCGTTATAAAATACCTGCAGGTGTAGGTACAAGAAGAGAGCAGAGTATTGATACCCCCTCATATGCCATTGTTTTTACGTTGTTTATTAATAATGATCAGCCATGCATTGATATGCATTGATATACGATTGATGTGGAAGAATGCGTCTGATAATAACGTTCTTCTCTCTACGTGAAACTGTTTCATCCTCGACAAAATGTTTGAAATCGTCGGTTTCCGCCAGTAGAAGCCTATATTAGATGCACGTGTTACGGATATGCTTTATTTTGATATGGTTCTTGAATACGCATACACCGCTCAGCTCGACGGGTTTACGGAGTGTAGGACTGAACAAGGTGAGAAAGGTCTAGAGCTGGATGCTTATTTAAAAGGTTTAGACTCTTCGAAATATCATGAACTTTGGTACAAAGAAATTGAGCGGTACAGGGCTGAGCTCACCTACACCTTCACCCTGAACAACTATTTCTTTATATAGTGAGCAGCTGTCGTTACGACTTAGAAGATTATTTCAACTGCCGCTATGCATTTTGAAGAGGAGTTCACGATCGAAAAGCTCAGATCGGTAAGAATAAACCCTCGATTGGAAAAGAGTGTTTATGAACATGTATTTAATAATGATGTTGAGGCTAAGGATGACCTCTTTGTACGTGCTTTTGAATGTATTCTGTCCATGTTTAAAGATAACTTGCCAACCGAATGTAAAGTGGGCACAAAAATAGCATTGAACGATATGAAGGCCATTTACATCGAGTATAGGCATCCCTATAAATTGAGCGGTGAAATATTGTTAAATCATATTTCCTGCGTAGTGCAAAGCAACAATGATGTGACTATAGACTCGATTACGTGCGAGTTTAGCATTTTGGTTAAGCGCAGTAGAACATAAAGTGTATATATTTTGATGGGTTTGCCGTATATTTATTTTGAATATATTTAATTATTTAACATAAGTGTGTATATATATAGATTTCTCCTGTACTATTATTTTGATGGTTATACTCCATCGTTTAAAACTGGGTATATATTATATTATTATTGTTTTTATTATATATATATATATATATATATATATATATATATATATTCCAGCGTTTGTATAGAATGAACTAATTTGATTGTATATTTATTTTCTATATATTTCATGAAATTAATTCCAATAATTCGTCTAAATAAACAGAATGATATAATGGTGTTTTATTTAATTCTTTTGTTTGTATTTATAAACAATATTATTTAATTATATATATATATATATGTGTGTGTGTGTGTGTGTGTGTGTGTGTGTGTGTGTGTGTGTGTGCCAAATGGCTGTTTACGCTTTCTAAACCGACTGGCGGATTTCTAAATCAAATGTCAAGAATATCTGCCTTAATTAAATAAATAGTGTAATCTGGCAACTCAACCCTAATAATGCACACCTGAACATCCATTTACGCCTTCTAAGCCAGAATAAGCCTTCTAAGCCATATTAAGTCTTCTAAGCCAGATTACGCCTTCTAAGTCAGATTAAGTCTTCTAAGCCAGATTAAGCCTTCTAAGCCGACTGGCTGATTTACATCTTATGAGACAGCTGGCGCTCGGATGAACTGTCATTATGTGTCTGGCTCTGCTGGAAGAAACAACCCTCTATCCTTCTTAGGTTAAAGATTACCTTCTTATGTTAGGATTCCCCTTTGCGGGGTGAGGACATCTCACCTTCTCCCGCAAAAACTCTCCTCCTCCTCATTTCACTCTCTCTCTTAGGTTAAGGTTACCCCTTGTGAGGGAGGTCATCCTGCCTTCTCCCCCCAAAGCTCCCGCCTTCATTGCAACTTGGGGGATAACCCCTCCCCCTTGTTGCATAACTCCCTCCCCTTCATGCAAAACCTCCTTCCCCTTTGCAACATAACCCATGCAACGCCTCCCCTTTGCAACATCCCTCCTTCGCAACATTGATCAACATTTGCAACATTGTAATTGCACTCGACCCTTTTGCGCCCATACCACTTATGTAGACCAAGCCTAAGGTAGTGAAAGTGTGACTGTGATTTATACAAGTAAATTTGTACTGCCTTGGGGAGGAGACGCAAACTTGCGGTGCATCTTGCTCCTGAAGAATCATGCACCAGGACTGATAATAACTGGGGAGGTGTCTGCAATACACACTAACGAAAATTGCAATAAATTGAATACGGATATGGATGTTCTTTGGACCAAACTAGCACAGAGCGTTGTTGGTTTCAGTGGTGATGAACCATGTACGAAAGCCTCGTCAGTAATTTCCCCCCCACCCTATTTGGTCGGCAATGCTGCTGCGAGCTGCTCGTACCCTGAAATGGGCATATCAACGGAATGGTGCTCTATGCAAAAAGACGTTTAACTCTTCATACTTCCACTTAAACTATGAATGCATCGATGATTAACTATATATATATATATATACATATATATATATATTATATATATACATATATATACCGGGTGTCCGAGAATTATCTGTACAAATTTTGGCTATTATTAAAAGTCAACCATGAAGTGTAGAAATTCCAGTGTTGTCACATTTTACAGAGAAACTCATTAAGTTTTTTCTGATAACAAGTTTTGACAAGTTTTTCTTTTTTGTACGCGAGTGACAGACATTGATGATTTAAAAGCAAGAATCACAGCTGCTATTGAGCGAATTGATGTGGATATGCTGCAGCGTACATGGCAACATTTGGATTATCGATTGGATGTTTTGCGAATCACTGATGGTGCACATATCGAATGTTTGTAGCAACGTTACTTTAATAAAAGAAACTTTTGAAAATACAGATTCTAAATAATCTTGTTTAAGAATTTTACATGTGTTATCAAGAATTTTATTAAAAGATGAAATTGTACAGATAATTTTCGGACACACTGGAATTTCTAAAAAACTTGTCAAAACTTGGTATCAGAAAAAACTTAATGAGATTCTCTGTAAAATGGGACAACACTGCAATTTCTACACTTCATGGTTGACTTTTAATAACAGCCAAAACTTGTACAGATAATTCTCAGACACCCTGTATATGAGAGAGAGAGAGGAGAGAGAGAGAGATTTTAAGATTGTTACCATTTTGTATTTCGCCTTGTGCTGTTCCATATTTCAATACCATAACTACCATATCATATCACCATATCGTATCAGTATGTAACTTTCTATCTTCTAAGTTCATACGAACGGGGATTTACAGACTATAGTAATTCATATTCGCCCACTAAGGAAGTAATTTAACATTGCACAAATCATTTCGACCAGAGGCTTGAAATTGTAACCCTTATACCCCTTTCACACGGGTATTGTTATTCTGAAGCTTCTATTACTTTCACTATTATTACTCGGAGTAGAAATGCTAGTTTCGATTCGTACTCTTTTCACACGGAAAATTTGCGATAGTCTAGTTTTATTTCTTTTGCTTTTCTCATTGGGAGTGGGAGTTGGGGTAATCTCCATCGTAACTGTAACTGTAACGAAATTCAATTAAGATACACTTTCGAAATCAATATGAAAGTAAGAAAATTTCCACTCAGCGAATGAAATCCAAATGAAGAACTTAATACTTTTGTTTATATTCCATTTATACCAGATAAACAGGTTTTGGTTTTCTCGCAGCAAGAGGGTACAAAAGGCTCAGAAAAGTGAGTATAGATCTCCAGTGGATTATGATTCGTCGTCCTTGTATGGATTCGAATCTGGTTGTGGGCATAATTTTGGTGCGGTTACAGTTAACGGACAGTTTATGGGTTGGAATAAAATTCCTGGGTGTCTAGGGCTAGACAATACATATCCCCAGCTTGTGCGTTCACATTAATGTTTATCTGGATGCAGCAAAGGTTATTTTGGTTAGTTATTATTTTAGGGTTTAACCTTCGTAATGGTAAAGTCGTAATGGTAAATGAGAGGACCTACATCAGTGGTGTAGGTCCACCTTTTTAGGCTGCGACCCAAATTCTGGTCTCGGGGCTAGGTTGGCGACCCATGCCTTCAAACAGTTCACTTATAAAATAAATAATTAATGGTAAAATGATAAGGGATAACATAAGTAAATGATAAATGAAAATTTAATGACCCAATCAAAATGGCTTGGCAACCAATTATGGGTCGCGACCCTGGAGTTAAGAACAACTGACCTATACCTTTACATGGGACCGAACCATGGGTCGCTATATCATCTGAACGCAAAGTACGGTCACCTATCCAACTACTAATCAACTAACTGTCTCTTAACGTTGCTGATTCTACAGAAAGTGGTGTTACGACATGCACACAACAAAGCCCATGTTTTAGGTAACGGGTATTAAGATCGTGGATTCTATACTTGATTCCATGTATTTCATTGCTCTCGACAGCGTTCATTTTTCAGATTCGCTTTGTTAACTGTGGTTGCGAGGTAGTCATTTCACTTTTGGAGGAGTGAATTTTGGGGGAGAAGTATAAATATTGCTTCCCTTCCGATTAAGTGCATGAAATTAAGTTTTAGATAAAGTTCATAATTGAATAAAAGAAGTAATTTTTTAGCATTTTCAGTTATAACTTCCTTTATAAAATTTCTTCATGAAGCAAAATTTTTTTTTTTGCAGAACATGCTTGGGAGCATTAATGGTCTACTAGTTTGCTTTCTGCTGCTCTTTTACAGTGCTAGTGTTGCCGCAGAGCAGCAAGGCAACTTCGGGCGAAAGGTCGAGAAGAGGTCTCAATCCGCCCAAATACAGAGCCCAATTCCTTCACGTGTTATAACTCAGCAAACCAAAGCTGAAAGGTATGGGACCAGTTTTTTTTATTATTTATATCAATGACATCGACATAAGAATTAAGAGTATAATTTCAAGCTTTGCGGATCATACCAAACTAACTAGGGGGACGAACAAAATCAGCGGCAGAACTTTTCCAGATTCAAGAAGATATTAATAAGTTACTCGAGTGGGCAGAAATTTGGCAAATAAACTTTAATATAGATCAATATAAAACGTTGAATATCGGTAGAAACAAGTTAAAGAAATGTATTCTATGCTGGAAAGACACTAACGAGTGTTACGGAAGAGAAAGAGTTGGATATTATCGTTGCCGACACTTTTAAACCGAGTAAGCAATGTGTCGAAGCGACTAGAAAAGCAAATAGAATCTTAGGATTTATGATAGATCATTTGAACTAAAGTCGGCAAAAGCAATGTTAACATTTATGATTCCTTAGTAGACCCCCACCTGCAATACTGCGTTCAGTTTTGATCCCCATATTTATGACAGGACATACACAGGATGGAAAGTGCAGCGACGGACTACAAATATGATTCCCAGACTTAGAAACAAATCACACGATGCCAGTTTAGAAACGTTAAATTTGTTCTCAATCGTATAAAGGTGCATTCGAGGAGATTTGATCCAGGTGTTTAAAATTGTTAAAGGTTTCGATAACGTCAACGTCGAAAAATATTTCACTTTCAGAAACGCAGAGAGAACTCGCGGAAATAGTCTCAAGTTAGTGTGTAAACATTTTAATTCAAATGAAGCTAAGCATTTTTTTTTTAATCGTATAGTTAATTTGTGGAATGGACAGCCAGCGTTGTTCAAATTAATCCAGTCAAGTCCTTCAAAAAGAGACTAGGTGCTTAGCTTGCCTTAAACCCCCAGTTGGAAGTATTTGTTAGCGCATAAAAGTATTGTAGAAATTTCACTCGGATTCTCTCATATTCGCTTCAATATTTTAACTTGTCTCTAAATTTATCTCCTTTCTTTCAACTGCCATTCTTTGCTTTCTTTTAAAATTTTCACTTGTCTTTAATTGTTTTCAATCTCTTAACCTTTCTTCTTAAACAGACAGTCTCGTAGGGACCAGCCGGTCTGTTGCTGTTTGGTGACCTTTATATTCTTTTGTGTGTGTATATATATATATATATATATATATACAGGGTGTCCCATAAGTCCGGCATCATAGGAGAAATTCATATTTTTCTATTTCTACAAACCATAATTCATAATTTTCTCTTTCTACAGGCCATAATGTCTGTGAGCAAGGAAGAACGAATCCAGATAATTCTACTCATAGGAAATCGGAGTCAAAGAGAGGCCGCTGCTGAATTTAACAGACTGCATCCAGACCGCGGGCCAATAACACAGAGTTGTGTTAGCAGACTTGTTGCAAAGTTTAAGGAAACAGGATCCATAGAAGATAAACCACGCAGTGGACCTTCAAGGAGGTCCACTGACGATGATACAGCGACTGCTATCCTGGCTCATTTTAACAGAAGTCCCAATAAGTCTCTTCGGCGATTGTCCGCCGAGACAGGAGTGTCGAAAAGTAGCATCCATCGCATTCTTCAGGCTCACAAATGGCATCCATATAAACTTCAGATCCTACAGAAATTAAGCGAAGATGATCCCGACCGGCGGATGGAATTTTGTGAATGGGCTACGGAACAATATGCTCGGGATGCCAATTTCCCGTCCACCATTTTGTTCAGTGACGAGGCTGTTTTTATGGAAATGGTGAGGTAAATCGACAGAACAGCTGCTCCTGGTCTCAAAACAACCCTCACTGGTATACCTCTTCAAAGGAACAAGGTGCATCTCGGGTGATGGTATGGTGTGGCATTTGGAAGGATCGCATCATAGGCCCCCTCTTTTTCGATTCGATGAACATGTCACTGGAGGCACCTACCTACGTATGCTCAAGGAAGAAGCATTTCCCAGTGTCTTGAACGAAGAAGGAAATTTCCCAACATGGTTCCAGCAAGACGGCGCTCCTGCACATTACAGCACCCAAGTAAGGGAATACCTGTACCAACAATTCCCTGGTCATTGGATAGGACGTCGAGGGCCTGTGGAATGGCCAGCTAGAAGCCCGAATCTCATGCCACTAGATTTTTATCTCTGGGGCCACTTGAAAGCGCTGGTATACGCAGAGAAAATTAGGAGTGTTGAACATTTGCGGCAGCGCATTATTGGGGCATGTAACACCATTACTCCTGACATCATTCACCGTCTGCTTGCTGACTGGGTATCACGTCTGAATTTGTGTATTGAAAACAATGGTGGACATATTGAGCACGTTCTGTAAATAAAAGCTTTTGTTTTGCCTTTTTTTATTTTTCCTATGATGCCGGACTTATGGGACACCGTGTGTGTGTATATATATATATATATATATGTATATATATATATATATATATATATATATATATATATATATATATATATATGTGTGTGTGTGTATATATATATATTATATTACGGTCATTGTATTTTATGTTAAGAAATACATTACTAGTTTTTCTAGTGAACTAACAATTTAAAATTTTTAGAGAAAATAACTTTTTGGTTTAAATTTTTAAAAATTACAACACAGATTCAATTATAGGTTGAAATTTCTCAGAAATTTATTGGAGCATGAGTTTCTGTTTTATATGAGCAGTTCAGGATTAAAAAATGCAAACAAGTTTAATCTGTCTTAACCAGAAGAAATTTACGTGTACATTATATTTACTATGTACGATACTTTTAATGTTAATCTTTATTAGCAGATTAATATATTCCATAACTCTATATACACAGAGGATTGATAAAAGTAAATAGACACCTTCGGTTTTTCCATAATTTCTTTTTTGATTTGATGATAAGTCAGTAAATAATAACAGATTTATGGAGTCAGTATATTTAGAATTGTGTTGCTTCCCCTTTTGCATCATGTAAAGCTGACACACTTTCTGACATTCCATTAATGAGCCTTGTTCTTTATACTTGAGGACAATCATTGTGGTGTCTAATTACTTTTATCAAACCTCTGTGTGTGTGTATATATATATATATATATACCGGGTGTCCGAGAATTATCTGTACAATTTTTGGCTGTTATTAAAAGTCAACCATGAAGTGTAGAAATTCCAGTGTTGTCCCATTTTACAGAGAAACTCATTAAGTTTTTGGTGATAACAAGTTTTGACAAGTTTTTTCTTTACAATACGCGGGTGACAGACATTGATGATTTAAAAGCAAGAATCACAGCTGCTATTGAGCG